>CAUYLZ010099023.1:0-33841 GCA_963573645.1 Pithecia hirsuta
GCTAATTTTTTGTACTTTTAGTAGAGACGGGGTTTCACCATGTTGGCCGGGATGGTCTCGATCTCTTGACCTCGTGATCCGCCCGCCTCGGCCTCCCAAAGTGCTGGGATTACAGGCGTGAGCCACCGCGCCCGGCCTCTAAGTTACATTTTTTAGTTTCTTCCCTTAAAAGTACTTTTTCTTCCTATTATAAAATCAACACATGTACATTGTAAAAATTCAAAACTAAAAAATTAGTTTTTGAGATGGAGTCTCACTCTGTGGCCCAGGATGGAGTGCAGTAGCGCGATCCTGACTCACTGAAACCACCGCCTCCTGGATTCAATAGACTTCTCCTGCCTCAGCCTCTCAAGTAGCTGGGATTACAGGTGCCTGCCACCATGCCTGGGTAATTTTTTGCATTTTTCAGAACTCCTGACCCCAGGCAATCTGCTCGCCTTGGCCTCCCAAAGTGCTGAGATTACAAGCATGAGTCACCGTGCATGCCCTAAAAGTAAAAATTTAAAAGCCAAAATCTCTCCACTCAGAGATAAGCAGAGTTTGTACATTCATATAAATGCTTTGGAAACCCATGTGACTGTATGTGCATACTTGTGTGTTTACAAAAATGGAACTAAAAATCGTTTGTATCTTAAACTTTTACATATTGTGACCATATTTTCATGACACTAATGGTATCCACAGTATGGATAATTAATCCCGTTGTTTAACATTTAGGCATTACCTATTTTTTGCAACTATAAACAATGCTTCAATGAACATCCTTTTACATCCTTATATTCTCAGAAGAATTAAAATATCATCTAATTCAGCTTTTCCAATAATTTAGACCTGCCTTGTTACTCCTAATTTCAAATAACATGGTGTTGATATAATTTTAATGAACATAACATACTAATTCATCTTTTTGAACAAAAAATTCTTACCTTGCAATAATAGATTCAATTGGCATGATATCAGGCACATAGTGAGCCATGGGGGAAACAAAGTGTCCATCTAGGATCTTACAATCTGATTGCTCTTCAATCTAAAAGAAAATAAAAACCAAGGTGTATGCAAGAAAACTAAGATATCTTGGTCTATCATGGATGTTCTTCTAATAAAAAGTTATATTCAATTAAAATCATGTTTTCAGCACCTACTATGTAAACTTTTTGTGCCATTGTACTTTATTTTTGATTATTTTGAGTGCATAATCATTGAATGTATTACGGGGAACATGTGATGTTTTGATACAGGTGTAAAAGGTGTAATGATCAAATCAGGCCTCAAGCAGTTATCATTTCTTTGTATTAGGAATATTCCAATTCCACTCTTATTTCAAAATAAACAATAAATTGTTAATTATAATGATACTATTATGCTACCAAAGACTAGATTTTATTGATTCTAACTGTACTTTTGCACCCATTAATCATCTCCACTCTATTTTCCCCTCCCTGATACTCTTCTTAACCTCTGATAATCATCAATCAATTCTTCATCTCCATGAGTTCAATTTACATTTAGCTCCCAAGTATGAGTGAAAACACGTGAAATTTGTCCTTCTGTGCCTGGCTTATTTCATTTAACACAATGTCCTTCAGTTCCATCCATGTTGTTGCAAATGACAGGATTTCATTCTTTTTTAGGGTTGAATAATATTTCATTGAATATTTGTACCACAATTTCTTAATCCATCCATCTGCTGATGAACACTTAGGTTGATTCCACAACTTGGCTACTATGAATAGTGCTGCAATAAACATGGGAATGCTGATACCTCTTTGATACAGTGATCTCCTTTCACTTTCATATAGACCCAATGGGTGATTGCTGGGTCATATGGTAGTTCCAGTTTCAGCTTTTGAGGAAGTTCCACTGTTCTCCACAGTGGTTATACTAACTTACATTCCCACCAACAGTGTATGAGGTTTCCTCTTTCTCCACATCCTCACCAGCATTCATTATTGCCTGTCTTTCGGATAAAGGTCATTTGAAGAAGGGTAAGATGATATATGATTTTAATTTTGATTTGCATTTCTCTGATGATTAGTGATGCTGAGCATTTTTTCATCTACCTGGTTGGCCATGTGTATGTCTTCTTTTGAAAAATGTAAAATGTCTATTCAGATCTTTTACCCGTTTTAAAATCAGATTGTGATTTTTTCCCAATTATGTTATTTGAGCTCCTTATATATTCTGGTTCTTAATTCCCTGTCAGATGAGTAGTTTTTAACATTTTCTCCATCTCAACAGAATGGGAGGGGAGGGGAGGGGAGGGGAGGGGAGGAAAGGGAAAAAAAAAAAAAAAAAACAAATTTTGAATTTCACTCTTGTTGCACAGGCTGGAGTGCAATGGTGCCATCTCCTCTCACCGCAACCCCTGCCTCCAGGTTCAAGCCATTCTCCTACCTCAGCCTCCCGAGTAGCTGGGATTACAGGCATGCGCCACCACACCTGGCTAATTTTGTATTTTTTTTTTTTAGTAGAGATGGGGTTTCTCCATGTTGGTCAGGCTGGTCTTGAACTCCTGACATCAGGTGATCCAGCTGCCTTGGCTTCTGAAAGTGCTGGGATTACAGGTGTGAGCCACTGTGCCTGGCCCACAAATAATATTCTTTAAATTTGAAATGAAAAATCCATACTGCACTTATATTTTAGTGTTTATTGTTGTTATACTCCAACACGTAATCTATTCTTGGACACATTTATGTCAAACCACAATTCCTGTAACTGCGTTTCTCTCATTTGAATACCTTATCAATGTGTACTGGATAATCGCTTGAAACCAGATTCTGGCATCTCTCTCGATTTCCAATCACCTTTCTGAATTCAAAGAGTCTATTATGGGAAAGAAGACAAAAAGGAAAAAAATTCACCTTTTATATCACTTACTAAGCATATTATAATTGAGATTAACAGTAATTAAAAATTAGCAAATCCAGTTCATAAGCCATATTAAAGTTTAATTTTGATCATTAAAGAAAGAGATTAGGTTGTTTTTTCCCCAAATTGGACCTTTTTCAGAAAAATGTGAGGCACAATATTGTTCAGAAAGTAATTAATATAAATAAGACTCAAAATTAAAGGCACCAATCCTAAAATTCATTTTCTTGCTTTTTTTTTTTCCCCCGAGACAGAGTCTTGGTCTGTTACCCAGGCTAGAGTGCAGTGGTGCGATCTCAGCTCACTACAACCTCTGCCTCCTGGGCTCATGCAATTCTCCTGCCTCAACCTCCCAAGTAGGCATGTGCCACCATGCTTGGCTAATTTTTGTGTTTTTAGTAGAGACGGGGTTTCACCATGTTGGCCAGGCTGGTCTTGAACTCCTGACTTCGTGATCCACCCACCTTGGCCTCCCAAAGTGCTGGGATTACAGGCATGAGACACAGCTCCCAGCCAAAAATTCATTTTCGTAAGTCCAGATTTTCCCATGAGCTACAGTGTAATCCAGTTTTAGAGCCATTACAAATTCAGGTTACCCAAAAAGACTCAATCCTTGGAAACTACATACAACTCTAATCAGCTTAATAATTACTGAAGTCAAAAATCTAGTTTCTGTTTCTGAGAGCTCTCTATATAAAAAATCTGAATTATTTTAAAAACAGTACAATTTATGATATGGGCTAAAATTTAAGAGAAATAACTAAAAAGACAAAAGAAAAAAATAATTACATTTTGCATAGTTTAATGTTTAATTTGCTGGATAACTGCTCTATATTTAAGAGTAAGGGATTTTATAACAAAGTTTTAAATGTTCATTAAAACAATAAATTTGCAGCAAGTATTCAGGAAAAAAACTGCTTGCCTTTTGAGATCTTCTGGCCTTCCCCATCCTCTGATAAAAAGTTTTGTTAGGAGAAGTCTCCGGTATAGGATATCTAACTTGCTCACACCCATCAGTAGCAAACAGGCATCTGTAAAACAAAATTTAAAATGGCTTTAAAATATTTTATTTTTTTCAGGGAGCAGGTCAATTTTCTAACCATTTCTTTGACTATCAGGTAAAATTAAAGATTGAGACTAAATCCTTGAATGTATTCCTTTGGAAACAAAATATAAGATTTGGGGGAAAAAAAAAAGAGCTGGGTTGAAAATAGAAAAGACGTACAGTCTTGAACTTAACTAAATTGTGAACTCCTCTAGGGTAGGATCTTCCCATCCTCAGTACAGCTGCTGAAACAAGTACCCTCTATTTGCTGGATAACAATAGCAGGGGATATAATATGTGATAGTGTATTAACTGCCAGGCATCACTATTTTAAGAACTACAAACACACACACGGGTTCTCCTTAAACCTACCAACAATTTTGAGGAAGGATTTATTATCCCAATTATACAGACAAGAAAACTGAGGCACAGAGAGTATAGATAATTTACTCAAGGTCACAAAGCTAGTGGGAAACACAACTGAGAATCAATCCCAGGCACACAGCTCAAGATCTAACTGTAACACTCCACTCTCCTCTACTATATTATAGTGAACAAAAAACAGTAATTGAACACTGCTACTATTTATATACCATTTATCTATCTTCCCAAATATTTCTAAAGATTTTTAAGTATCTACCTCCATCTTGTCAAACTGAATGGTATGGTTTTGATTTATGGGCAAAACCTAATTCAGATTCAGAGTTTACTTAAATAAATGAAAAATAAAAATCAGCATTTCCCTTTTTTTTCAATTTTTTTTTTCCCCTCAGATCTTAGGAAATCTGCATTTCCATCAATGAGCTTAAGAAATACGTACCCATTGCTTCAGATTTTTTTTGAAACCATCCCTTATATCATATATTTCTACTTTTTCATTTTTTAACAACCTGCAAGATCAACTTAATATTCCTCTTTGTTTGCCTAGGTATACAATGTAACCCCCCAACAATTGGGCAGCATTTAACTTGTTTTTATGGTTGTACCAGCAAAAGCAAGTCATTCATGTTGCCTTTCATAATTCTCAGTACCAAGGACAAATATTTACCAGCTAATGTACTTGTTAGACACGACAACCTATAGCCAGAGTATAGCAGTGTTTTTTTAATACCACCCTTCTCTCTTTTTCTCAGTTTCCCTGTGCTATTCAATGACTCTTTGATAAAAGTGTGGTTTTGGCATAACAATGCTTGAAAAAAATGTATTGCATATACAGTTTTGTTATTATATTATTTATGTCTACTACTATAAATAAATAAACGTATTAATTACTAGACTCCTATAAATTATCATCCATCCAGTGTTAAGTGCAGTTCACCACAGCTGAACCATCCCTGAGTGGCTTCATAAGTTCCTGAACTTGTAAGAATATGTATCATTTCTTTCATTCAATACATATTTATTAACTGCTTATTATACTCCAATCATTATTTTAGGCCCTGTGCCATAAGAATGACCAAGGAATGGTCTTATTCTCATCAATCTTATATTTTAGCAGAGGGAAAATAATAAAAAATAAAAAATTAACTATCAAGTAAGAGTAGAAGATAATAACATAATGAAAATAAAACAAGGCAATGTGGTAACAACTAGAAGGCTCTTTTGGTAATTAAAAAAAAAATCTTCAGAGGTACCAAAAAGGTAATACAGATGTTCCTCAACCTACAATGGGATTGTAGCCCAATAAACCCATCATAAATAAAAAATATCATATGTGGAACATACGTTTAATACCCTGACAAACCTACAGTGAAGTCAAAACAATCCTAAGTCAAACCATCGTAAGTTAAAGACTATCTATTTAAGCCAAGAGCTACAAGGAGCACCAAAGTCTTTAAATTGCAAATCTCATTAAAATTATATAACTCTTGAAATCTACCTATTACTATGTTCCAATGAAATTTGCTGAAAATTATCTACTCAGTGGGTAAAGCACAGGTACAGATAATTTATATAAGGGAAAGGCAAGAAAAAATAACTACATACTCTTGTTTTTAAATTCAAAAATGCTCACTGTAAAATCTTTAAATTCAATACAAAGGGATGTATCACAAAAACAGGGTAAATAATCCCCTTCCGATCACTTTTTTTGAGATGGAGTCTCGCTGTTACTCAGGCTGGAATGCAGTGGTGTGATCCTGCCTCACTACAACCTCTGCCTCCTTGGTTCAAGCAATTCTCCTGTCTCAGCCTCCCAAATAGCAGGGACTATTGGTACCCGCCACCACGCCTGGATAATTTTTATGTTTTTGGTAGAGATGGGGTTTCACTGTGTTGGCCAGATTGGTCTCGAACTCCTGACCTCAGGTGATCCATCTGCCTCGGCCTCTCAAAGTCCTGGGATTACATACGTGAGCCACTGCACCTGGCCCCCTTCCCATCACTTCTAATTTTACTTTTCAGGCATATCTAGTGCTGAGTATGGATTCTACTCTTTCTGATCTTTTTCTTGTTTATCTTAATTATTTACCTACACACACTGTCTTGCTCTGGTTTGTGCTGCTGTAACAGAGTAACACAAGCTGGGTAATTTATAAAGAAAAGAAATTTACTTCTTAAAATTCTGGAGGCTGGAAGGCCAAGGTTGAGGGGTAAACATTTGGTGAGGACCTTCTTGCTGCATCATAACATGGTGGAAGGCATCACACAATAAGAAAGCAACAGAGAAATTAAACTCACTTTTTTTTTTCTGATACAGAGTCTCGCTCTGTAGCCCATGCTGGAGTACAGTGGCACAATCTAGGCTCACGGGAACCTCTGCCTCCTGGATTCAAGCGATTCTCCTGCCTCAGACTCCCGAGTAGCTGGGACTACAGGTGCATGCCACCACACCCAGCTAATTTTTTGTATTTTTAGTAGAAACAGAGTTTTACTGTTTTAGCCAGGATGGTCTCGATCTCTGCATCTTGTGATCTGCCAGCCTTGGCCTCCCAAAGTGCTGGGATTACAGGCATGAGCCACTGCACCTGGCCTGAACTTTCATAGCAAGCCCACGCTCTAGATAACTAATTCACTTCCAAAATAATACCATTAATCCATCCATGAGGATAGAGCCCTCATAACCTAATCACTTCTTATTAGGACCCACCTCCCAGCACTGTTGTATTGGAGTATGTTCCAACACGTGAACTATGGGGGACACATTTAAGCCATTGTATATACTTTTCAAAAAAATTACAAAAGTAGGACAAGTATGGTGGCTCACACCTGTAATCCCAGCACTTTGGGAGACCAGGCGGGCCGATCATGAGGTCAAGAGATCAAGACCACCCTGGCCAACATGGTGAAACCCTATCTCTACCGAAAACACAAAAAATTAGCTGGGCGTGGTGGAGCGTGCCTGTAGTCCCAGCTGCTCAGCAGGCTGAGGCAGTAGAATTGCTTGAACCTGGGAGGTAGAGGCTGCAGTGAGCCGAGATCGTGCCACTGCACTCCAGTCTGATCACAGAGCAAGACTCTGTTTTGGGGGGTGCGGGGTGGGGGGTGGGGGAGTGTGAATGGAGGAGAAGGAAGGAAGGGAGAAAAGGAAGAAGTGATGAAGAGAAGCTTCTCCACTTTACTCTGTATATTTTTATATTGTCTTAATTCTGCCAAAAACATATTACATTAGTTTCGTACACTGAACACTCTATTAAATAAATACATTGCAAATGGCATATTTTATAAATCATGATGTAAATTGAATATATAATATAAAATATAAAAGTCATTATAGAATTTTAAGCATAAAAACAACAGTTGTAGTTGTAGAACTATTTGAAAAATAAAACAGAATGTAGATTTTATAACTTAATCCAAGTTTATAAAAGATTTCTAGATTTTCAAAAATTTTATTGTTGAAAGATTTTGTGGGTACACAATAGGTAAATGTATTCATAGATTTCTAGATTTAAAAAATAGGAATTAGAAAACAGTAGAGAAAAAATGTTTCTGGAAAAATGGTTACTAAAGAGAAGAAAAATACTCCATTTTATAATGACCTCCAATGAAAAAAAGGAATTTAATATTTTAAAGAACTAAATTTGAATACTTTTACAGTGTATTGAGGAGTTCTACTGATGTGACAAGATGGATTTGTTGATTATATAAACATTTAAGCACACAGAATGCATGCACATATAATTTTTAAAATTAATGGAATGGTAGAAGCTTTTTGCTATAAATCTGATAAAGACTTAAAATTCTGATTCTACAGTAGGTATGCACTTAAATTTTCAAAGAGCTGTTTAAGTGCCTTATATATTCTAATTTAAATCGCATACCAATTATTTGAGGTAAGCATTATGAATACCCCCAGTTTACAGATGAATTACAGAAAGGCTAAGTGACTTGCTGAAAGTCTTATAGTAAGAATTTGACCCAAATTGTCTCGAGTCTGTTCTCTTAGCTATTGTGATGTATCACATGTTAAGCACAGATACTCCTCAGCTTACAATATGGTTACATCCTGATAAATCCCATTGTAAATAGAAAATATTGTTAAGTTGAAAATGCACTTAAAACTCCAATGAACCTACTGTAAAGTTGAAAAATTGTAACTTGAACCACTGTAAGTCTAAATGTTCCTCAGATTATGATAAGGTTATATTCTATAAATTCATCATAAGGTTGAAACATCAACTTTACGGTAAGTATGTAAGTCAAACTATTTACTCAAAGTAAATATAAAACAGTTAAATGTGAACAATTAACCTACAGAATCAATAAAAACTAAAACCAAGTATTTATCATAATAATAAATATAAATGACCTAAATTTACATATTAAAAGAAAAAGACGAGGTGGATCAGTATACTCTGAATTTGAAAGAGCTTGCAAATGTTTATAAATAGGAGGAAGAGCACTGAACAAATAGTTAGTACTCTCTTCCATGTTTAAAAAACACCAAAAAACATGTCTACATGTATAAATGAATAGAACAAGGTATTAAAATATTAACAATGGTGGCTAGGCTCAGTGGCTCACGCCTGTAATCCCAACACTCTGGGAGGCCGAGGCGGGCAGATCATGAGGTCAGGAGTTCGAGACCAGCCTGGCCAACATGGTGAAACCCTGTTTCTACTAAAAATACAAAAATTAGCTGGGAGCGGTGGTGGGTACCTGTAATCCCAGCTACTCAGAAGGCTGAAACAAGAGAATTGCTTGAATCTGAGAGGCGGAGGTTGCAGTGAGTCAAGGTTGCGCCATTGCACTCCAGCCTGGGCGACACTGCAAGGCTACGTCTCAAAAAAAAAAAAAAATTATTCTAAATGTTTCTTCTGTCCTACAAGTTTTGCATTAGAATTGCATTCCAGGAATGAATGCATCTAATATTTAGCAGAGACTTATTCGTTTGTAACAGAATATGCATCTTTCTACTATACTATGCCACTCCTCTAATTTCTTCAAAGTTAAGCCTATCAGAAACCAAAGGTGAAAAATCATGAAGTGAGAAAGTGCTATGCATGTTACTACCTTTATAGGATTAAGCTTTTCAATCTGTACTATCCTAAATATTTTTATAATTCTGTCTTTAAAACAGATTTTTTTTAAACAGATTTCTGATTATATTTGAATAACATTTTTCCGAAACAGCCTTAATAATATACCTAATTGGGAGAAAATATTGATTTTAAGGTGCAAAAAAACTAAAGAATATTTTAAAAACAATTTATACTACGTATACCTAATGACTGGTAGGATACCCATTAGAATTCCTCATGGAAAAATAATAGATGATATAACATAAAATTTTCGTTTCCATTTTAATTTGTTTCCAAATAGTATCTGAAAAGAATGCTATAAAAAGACTAGAGGAGGGACTCTGCAAAGTTTTTCCACAAAGAGCTGGATAGTATATATGATAGAGCTTGTAGGACAAGAGGCAAAATGAAGGATATTATGTAGGTATTTTAGATAACAAGAGTCACATGTTTTTCATTGAGGAAATTCAAAGTGTCATAAAAATAACTGAGTGTAATTTTTTGTAATGTAGAATAAATGAGAAGAACAAACCTTTTTCTTGGGAGTTTGCTTAATTGAGATTCAAAGTTAGTACCCCATAATGAAACTGTGTACAAATGTTCACCTGTAAAAACTATTCTTAACTTGAAAGTCATAGAAAAAACAGACAGGTTGACCAATAAGCCATAGCTTGCTGACCCCTGGGTTAGAAAATTAAATAAATCATAGGTATGACACAAATATAACACCAATGTTATAAATGTAAAAATAAAACTATAAATCACTATATTACAATTACAGGCCAGACGTGGGTGGTGGCTCACGCCTATAATCCCAACACTTTGGGAGGCTGAGGCAGGTGGATCACTTGAGGTCAGGAGTTCAAGACCAGCCTGGCCAACATGGCAAAACCCCATCTCTACTGAAAATACAAAAATTAGCTGGGTGTGCACATGTCTTGTAATCCTAGCTACTTGGCAGCCTGAGGCAGGAGAATCACCTGAACCTAGGAGACGGAGGTTGCAGTGAGCCAAGATTACACTCCACTGCACTCCAGCCTGGGTGATAGAACAAGATTCCATCTCAAAATAAAATAAAATAAAATAAAATAGGTCAGGCACAGTGGCTCAAGCTTGTAATCCCAGCACTTTGGGAGGCCGAGGTGGGCGGATCACCTGAGGTCAGGAGCTCGAGACTAGCCTGACCAACATGGAAAAGCCCAGTCTCCACTGAAAATACAAAAGTCAGCTGGGTGAGGTGGCACATGCCTGTAATCCCAGCTACTTGGGAGATTGAGGCAGGAGAATCAATTGAACCTAGGACGTGGAAGCTGCGGTGAGCCAAGATCATGCTGTCGCACTCTAGCCTGGGCAATAAGAGCAAAGCTCCATCTCAAAAAAATAAAATAAAAAATTATCCCAACCCTATAAAATGGGCATACATAAACTGCAAATATTTATTTATTTTTCAACGTTTTCACAAGGCATACAAATATTTATCTTAAGGAAATTCTATAAAGTAGACCTAAAGTTAATATTCTATCTAAAGTAAACAGTAGTTATTTAATCAGCCATGCTTTGTTTGCCTCCTTAAAATTTAGAATTTGGTAACTAGAAGACAGAAGCTTCTTCACTTCCTGGGTAATAAATACATAAAAGGTGGCAGCTCTTAGTGTCCATCAACAGATGAATGGATAAGCAAAGTACATACAAACAATCACAAACACACACACAATAGGAATATATTCAGTCATACAAAGAAGGAACTTCTGGCACATGATACAACATGGATGAACTCAGAGGACATTACACTAATGAAATAAGCCAGTCACAAAAAGCCAAATATTGTATGATTCCATTTAAACAAGATACCTAGAGTAGTCAGATTCACAGAAGCAGAAATCAGAAGGATGATGGCTCAGGCTGTGGGAAAGGAAAAGGGGGAAGTTATTGTTTAATGGGTATAGAGTTTCAGTTCAGCAAGATGAAAACCGGAGATGGATGGTGGTGACAGTCGCACAACAATATAAATGCACTTACCTTTGAACTACAGAGTTAAAATTATTAAGATGGTAAATTTTGTTAGTGTATTTTATCACAAGAAAATAAAAGTCAAATACAAAATAGAATTTGGGGTTAATTTGATGGTCTCCAAATAAAATTTTTGAGGGAAGTAAATTGACACTTTCTTTTCCTTTTGACAACTTTGTCAGTAAGCAGAAGTAGTTCACTATTCTTTTATTTATTTATTTATTTTTTGAGATGGAGTTTTTGCTCTTGTTGTCCAGGCTGGAGTGCAATGGCATGATCTCGGCTCACTGCAACCTCTGTCTCCTGGGTTCAAGCGATTCTCCTGCCTCAGCCTCCCAAGTAGCTGGGATTATAGGCGTCAGTCACCACACCCAGTTCATTTCTGTATTTTTAGTAGAGAAAGGGTTTTCACTGTTTTGGTCAGGCTGGTCTCAAACTCCTGACCTCAGGTGATCCACCGCTTCAGCCAGAAGTAGTTCATCCTATTTATCTCAGAACAGAACTTGCCAGATGCCATGGCTCACACCTGTAATCCCTGCACTTTGGGAGGGTGAGTCGGGTGAACTGATTGAGCTCAGGAGTTCAAGACAAGCCTAGGCAACATGGTGAAATCCCGTCCCTACAATAAATACAAAAAAAATTAGCCAGGTATGGCGGCACATGCCTGTGGTCCCAGCTACTTGGGAGTCTGAGGTGAGAGGATTGCTTGAACTCAGCAGGTAGAGGCTACAATGAGCCAAGATCACACCACCGCACTCCAGGCCTGGGTGACAAGAGTGAGACACCATCCCACACAAAAATAATAAATAGGTTCAGTGGTCAGTGGTGTGTGCCTGTAGTCCTAGCTACTCAGAAGGCTGAGGTGGGAGGGTCACTTGAGCCCAGGAGAGCAAGGTGGCAGTGAGCTATGATCACGTTATTTCACTCCAGTGTAGTCAACAGAGTGAGACTCTGTTTCAAAAAACAAAAACAAAAACAAAAAACAAAAAACAGAACTTAAGGTTAACACTATTCTCTTCAAAAAAGACCACCGCATAATTTAAATAGTTGGAAACTTTTAATAACGAAGACCTTTAAAGAAAAGAATTTGAAGAATAAATCTTTTGTTATCTAGTTTGTTTCCTCCATCTTCTTCCCTTTTCCTTGGAGATTACCTTCCAAGAACTCAGCTTAGTTGTGTTTTCTGCTTTAGGATCTCATCTGGCTTCAATCAAGGTGTCAGCTGGGCTGCATTTTCATCTGCAGGCTTGAAAAGACAAGAACTCACTTCCAAAGCTTACTCAGGTTGAAGGCAGAATTCATTTTTTTTGTGGCTTTGGGACTGTGAACTTCAATTTTTTTTTTTTTTTTTCTGTTTGTCAGCCAGAGGCCAGCCTCTGCTCTTGGAGGCTATCCACAGCTCCCTGTCACATGACTTTCTTCATAGGAAGTTCACAACATGGCAGCTTATTTCTTCAAGGCCAGCAGAAAAGTAAGTGTGAGCCACAGGAGTCATACCTTTGCCATGAAACATAATGTAATCATGGGAATGACAGCCAATCACCTTTGCCATATGGCTATTGGTTTGAAAGCAAATCATGGGTTCTGCCAAAACTCAAGGAAGGAGATTACACAAAAATATAAACATCACAACTGGGAGAAACCAATTGTACTTCTCAGCCTTTGAGTAGAGTATCCAGGCTGGCACCCTCAATACCAGATGTTACTTACTTTCTTCACATTTTCCTACCAGTAGGGGGGAAGAACCCCCAAACTCCACAGACTTGAATAAACATTTGTTTATAAGCAAATGATCTTTTTAAATCAGCAAGGCGTGGTAGCCACATCTGTAATCCCAGCAGTTTGGGAGGCCAAGGTGGGAGAATCGCTTGAGTCCAGGAGTTCGAGACCAGCCTGGGCCACATGGAGAAACCCTGTCTCTATGAAAAATAAAAAACTTACCCGGGCGTGGTGGTGTACGCCTGGGTAGTCCCACCTACTTGGGAGGCTGAGGCAGGAGGATTGCTTGAGCCTAGGAGGCAGAGGTTGCAGCGAGCCAGGATCACACCACCGTACTCTAGGCTGGGTGACAGAAGGACAGGACGGGATGGGAGGGGACAAGAAGGGAGGGGAGAGTTCGGGAGGGGAGAAGAGATTGTCTAAATCTTGTTATATTTTCATTCACTTAATACTCTTGTCAGAAACAAACAAAAAAACCCAAAACAAAGTAAAAACACTTGCCTCGTAAAATTTTGTTTTTTAATCATGAAACAAATGGTAAAAGGCAAACTAACTTCTGAAATGTTGTCTTCATTATATATATATTTTCTACTTTAGTGCAATTATGAAAATCACGTAAGTGTATGTAGTATATATTTAAATTGCTTGATTAGTTTTTTTCTTGTAGAGTGCATGTCAGTGTGGAATAATAGAGTGTATCTGGGCCAGGTGCAGTGGCTCATGCCTGTAATCACAGCACTTTGGGAAGCCAAGGTGAATGGTTCACTTGAGGTCAGGAGTTCAAAACCAGCCTGGCCAAATGGTAAAACCGGGTCTCTACTAAAAATACACAAAAATCAGCCAGGCGTGGTGGTGTGTGCCTGTAATCCCAGCTACTCGGAGGCTGAGGAGGCAGGAGAATTGCTTGAATCTGGGAGGCGGAAGTTACAGTGAGCCGATGTGGTGCCACTACACGCCAACCTGGGCAACAGATATCTGGTATTTGGCCTCAGTTCCTGGCAGGAAGTTCCTAAAACCCTTGGTATTTCTGAAGTGATGAGTGTCTGTTATGCTAAACAGGCAACTCACTGTGGGCCCACTGAAGGTTTCAGAATCAGGGCTAGCCACCAGAAAGGCCAACTACATGAATAGAGGGTTAGAACTTCTCCAGACAGGAGAAGAGAGCTGAAAAGTGAGTTCAATCACATGGCCAAAGATTGAATCAGTCATGCCTACTAATGAAACTCCAATAAAAACTCTGGACACTAAACCTTGGTGGAGCTTTCTGGTTGATGAACACCTTCATGTGCCGGGAAGGAGATACTCCCTGACTCTATAGGAAGAGGCCAGGCAGTTCCACATTCATTCCTATACCTTCCCTCATGTTTCTCTTCACTGGGCTGCTCCTGAGTTGTATTCTTTATAAAAAAAACTTATAAATATAGCTGTTTCCTGAGTTCCGAGTCATTCTAGCAAATTATAAACCAACAGGGCTCTCAGGAACTCCTAAATTTTTAGCCAGGTTGGTTAGACGGATGAACGAGCCCTTAACTTGTGGAGTCTCCATTAACTCTGGGTGGTTAGTGTCAGAATTGGGAACTGAAGTACACCCAGTTGGGGTAGAAATGGAATAGATTATTCTTTACCAAAATTCTGACTAGTGTTACATATTCCAAATAATATGCCAACTCTTTGGATATACTGGGGGAGGGGAGGTTCTATGGCTGGAGGAAAGATAATTCTAGGTGATATTAATTTTAATTATTTTATTCCCTAGGTCTTTCTGGAATTGTTAAAATACACAGCATCAATACATCTTTTGCATATATTTATTAAAGTGCAGTAGAACAGTGGCATGTCATATACTGCAAGTCTTCACTGTCTTTTTTTTTTTTTTTTGAGACAGGGTCTCGCTCTGTTGCCCAGGCTTCAGTGTGAGTGGGGCAATCATGGCTCACTACAGCCTCAACCTCCTAGGCTCAAGTAATCCACTCAGTACAGCCTCCAGAGTAGCTGGGACCAGAGGCACAGGCCACCTTCTTTGCCTCGATAATTTCTTTCTTTTGAAATTGAGTCTGGCTCTTGTCACCCAGGTTGGAGTGCAATGGCATGATCTTGGCTCACTGCAACCTCCGCCTCCCAGGTTCAAGCAATTCTGCTGCCTCAGCCTCCCAAGTAGCTGGGATTATAGGCATGCACCACCACTCCTGGCTAATTTTTGTATTTTTAGTAGAGATGGGGTTTTACCAGGTTGGCTAGGCTGGTCTTGAACTCCTGACCTCAGGTGATTCACCTGCCTTGGCCTCCCAAAGTGCTGGGATTACAGGTGTGGGGGACCACGCCTGGCCTAATCTATTTTTTGTAGAGATGAGGGTCTTGCTATGTTGACCAGGCTGGTCTTGAACTCCTGAGCTCAAGCAATCATCCCACCTCAGTCTCTCAAAGTGCTGAGATTACAGGCAGGAGCAACTGCATCCAGCTAAGACTTCACTGCCTTTTGCAATATATTATAGGCCACTTCTCACTTCTTTTCTTTCTCTCTTTTTTTTTTTTTTTTTTTTTGAGACGAAGTTTTGCTCTTGTTGCTCAGGCTGGAGTGCAATGGCACGATCTTGGCTCTCACCGCAACCTCTGCCTCCAGGGTTCAAGTAATTCTCCTGCCTTAGCCCCCAAGTAGCTGGGATTACAGGCATGCACCACCACACCCGGCTAATTTTGTATTTTCAGTGCAGACCAGATTTCTCCATGTTGGTCAGGCTGGCCTCTAACTCCTGACCTTCAGTGATCCACCCACCTCGGCCTCCCAAAGTGCTCGGATCACAGGCGTGAGTCACCGTACCTGGTCCACTTATTTTCTTAACAGTGGCAAAAAATGAACCAGAGACATCATCTTCCTTTCTAACATCCACGGCATCATTAACAATAAATGGAATCCATGATAGTAAAATAAAATTAAAAATCCCTGCTAGGCTGGGTGTGGTGGCTCACATCTGTAATCCTAGCACTTTGGAAGGCTGAGGAGGGAGGATCGCTAGAGCTCAGGAGTTTGAAACCAGCCTGGGCAACATAGTGAGACCTTGTCTCTTAAAAGAAAAAAAACAATCCTCGCCAGGTACAGTGGCTCATGCCTGTTATCCCAGAACTTTGGGAGGCCAAGGCAGGAGGATCACTTGAGCCTAGGAGCACAAGACAAGCCCTGGCAACACAGTGAGACCCCGTCTCTACCAAAAAAATTTTGAAATCTAGCCAGGTATGGTGGTGCAGATAGTCTCAGCTACTCGGGAGGCTGAGGCGGGAGGATTGTGTAAGCCTGGGAAGTTGAGGCAAGAGTAAGCATGGTTGCACCATTGCACTCCAGCATGCATTAACATGAGCAAGATCCTGCCTCCAAAAAAAAAAAAAAAATCCAACACTTATATTTTACAGTAAGAAGAAAAGTAATATACTGCTCATAAGATACTCTATTTTCCTAAACTCTGATATTCTTCTAGGTTGGTAGATAAAACCAAGGTAAGACAGAAATATAGAATTAGAAAGTTGCAAAGGAAGCAAGAAAGGACCTAAGAACAATGAACTTTTCAAATATTTTGTGTAAAGTACTATATTTATTGTTTGTCTAAATTGTTTACTTATTTCTAGTTTTCAACCCAAACTAGAAAGCCTTCCCTGTGCTGTAAACCCAGCACTTTGGGAAGCCGAGGTGGGCAGATCGCCTGAGGTCAGGAGTTCGAGACCAACCTGGCCAACATGGCGAAACCATGTCTTTACTAAAAATATAAAAATCAGTCAGGTGTGGTGGTGGGTGCCTGTAATCCCAGCTACTTGGGAGGCTGAGGCAGGAGAATCTCTTGAACCTGGGAGGTGGAGGCTGCAGTGAGTTAATATTGTACTATTGCATTCCAGCGTGGGCAATGAGAGCAAAACTCTGTCTCAAAAAAAAAAAAAAAGAAAAAAGAAAACCTTCCCAAATCACTTTAATTTCCTGTGTAAGAGGCCACAAAAGTCAGCACTCCAAGCCGAGACACAGCATATTCCTTACTATATTTACCTGCTAGTAAACAACTAATAAATGAGAAACAGAAAGTCAATCAAACACATATATAGGTTACTATAAATTTTGTTCTGAGATTTCGGATTATATAAATCTTCTTAAATCCCATTTCACCTCCAAGAACAACATAAAAAACTCAGTTTTTGTGGAACTCTCTAAACATGTAGGTCTTTCTAGACAGGGTTGGCTGGGTCCAGGGTATATTTAACTCCAAATTACCAAAATGAGGCACCATCTGGAGCCATGCCAGACACTTAAACATCCCTACTTCAGGATAGACAGACAACAGTGAGCTTCTGCAGAAATAGAACCCATTTTTGAAGTATGTATCAAGCCAAAATGACACAATTATCAATGTGAAAGGGAAAAACAAAGTGAAACAAAAATAGAAGTTCTAGTACAGTGCCAAGAAATAAAAAGTCTTTCCTAGACATGAGCTCTATTGCTAAAGTGCACTCATCCATTATGCTACCTAGTTCTTTTATTTCCTGTCATTCTGGTACCTAACTATTTAACAACGCAACACTAATTTTTTTCTGGACTTTTATCCTTACATTGGTGATACATATCTCAAAGGCATAAATTAAAATTTAAAAAATACCACCATGTACAAGAATGTATTCCCCTACCTAAAAAAAAGACAGTTTTATCGTATAACTTTATTCTAAATAATGTCTGTGTAAGTTTCAGTAGCTAAGAAAGGGTTTAGATACCTCAGATATCCACTGTTAAAATCTACTTCCCTAGCTTTACAAATATAATTCAACAAATAGAATTCCTTTTAATCTTACACTAAACAAGAGGAGGAAAATAGGAAGTTTGTTTGCTTGAAAGTGGTGTGGGTATATCTATTCTGGCCAGTCACCTAAGGAAATCCACCAAATGGACTGTCTCTTATTCTTGAGTGAAACATTTGGGAAATAATCTAATCTCTTCAAATTTAGCTCCTCTTTTCGATGGGTTTCATAAAAATATATTGTTTTGCTTTTAAATGTTTGTTTGGATGCTATGGGTGTGTTCCTAAGAAACAGTTTTTTCCTTTTTTTTTTTTCCTACTGGTACAATACACTAAGCTTATTTATATTTCACCAGCTGTACATGTACTCATTCCATGTGCTTTTATGGTCTGAAGTCACCACTTGGAGGCAACAATGGAAAAGAGCAGTGTTGGAGGACTGGGATTCCTCTACTAGCTGTATGACCTTGAGTAAGCCACCTTAACCTATAAACAGGAAGTAATACCTGCCGTAAAACATGATAGCCAATCATTTCACTTAAATAAAAACTGAATATCTATTATACATTTTTATGAGATATGAAGAAAGATTCTTCTTGCCGTTTTGCCATTTTTTCCCATAAGAAGCCTGGTAGTAAAGAGCACAGGCTTTAGAATCAGGAGTCCTGTTTCTTGAATTATAGCTCTGCTGCTTTTTAGTTGTATGATTCTAAGCAAGTTACTTAATCTTCCTGCTTTCCATTTCCTTGTATACATGAGACAATTCCCACTTCAGAGGATAGTTGTAAGGATGAGATGAGGTAATTTAATGAGCATTCATCCAACATATAGGAACCATTCTGCTTACTGCTACACTGGATAAACATCCCCTTGTCCACTATATATGTGACATACATTGCTAGCCCTGGGATTAAAAACAATACAGTAAAGCGACATTATGGCAAGAAAATACTAAATTTTCTACCTATGTATCTTCTTGGAACCAATAATAGGAATCTGACATGTTTTTGTGAGCTGTTACAAATGAATCTGCAAGAATGAATCCAAGTACAAAATATCAGGTCTTGATTTAGAAGATATTTCTGAACTAATAGCACGTTTCAAGTTAAGGTGCTCACCAGTGAACTGTGCTGGGCTGATAAACACAAGGTCACAAATGACACAAAGATCAGAAGTGATGGCATATACCATACACAACTGTGTAAACTAGTATAGGACCTAGCATAGGGTAAATGCTCATAAATATTAACTGAAAAAAATTAAGTTTGGTTTCCAACTCTGCCACTTCCCCACCGAGTGACTCTGGATTAACTTGTCTGGATCTTAGTTGTCGGTAAAATAGAAATGTGTCTGCTTTGCCTATCTCATAGGATAGTTGTGATCAAATGAAATTACATGAGAATGTATCTAGCGCTAATAAAATGGTAGTTTATGAGACACAGAATGACTACTGGCACCAGCTAGCCTACAAGCCTAATAGTAGAGATAAGACGTTAATGCATAACCACCAGGAAATAAACATGGAGAGCTAGTGAAGAAATCCATCACGTTTTCTAAAAATGTCACCTTCCTTGTGACGAAAGGAGCTGGTCATTGCTAGGCAGGTGCTGTGCATTTTTCAAATCACATGTTTCAGAACCAGGCTCTGCTGAGTGGCATTTTGCAAGGCTGAGCCCCCAGTAGGCGCCGGCGCTGCTGGGGTAGGCATCCGGGACCTGCAGATTACAAGCAGCAGATCCTACCTTCAGGCTTGGCTCTGACAAGCACTCCAGGTAAAGGCGCCTTTGCAACTAGCAGAGCTAGAGAAGAGAGCTGGAAGCCACCTCTACCTTCTGCTGGGGAAAGGAACTGCCCGCCCGCTTGCCCCCATTACCTCGGACCTCCGGAGGGCGCCGCGGACTCCAGCCTTATCTCTCGCCCCCAGACTCACCCCGCGTTCTGGACCCGCGCGTCTCCCGCCAATGTCCGCACCCCGGGTCCCTGCTTTCCGGCACGTACACGGCGCGCTAAGAGGCGCGGGCAGCTTGGCCCGGGCCGGCTACTTACTGGCCGCCGGGCAGGCGCCTGCGGTTGAGCTGACCCGTTCTCCCAGCACCGCAGCTCTCGAGGCTCCCTTTCGAGGACTCGACTTTAGTCAGAGGCCCAACAGCAGCTCGCGTAACCTTTCTAGGAACCGAAATGCTAGGTACCGCGGAAGGCGAAGAGGAGGGAAAAGGACAAGCCCGGGGTGGGGCGGCCGTTTGGACACACCCCGAGCTCTCCTACGCTCTCCGTCCCCGTCAGGCTGTGAAGCACGGACCAAGGAAAGAGACTGAGGACACAACCTCTTTAGGCCCTGCGCCGTCCTGCCTCCCGCGTGACCCCGCCTATGACCTCGGGGCGCTCCGCCCACTTCTGGCCGTCAGATGCGCAGGCCTGTTTTGCCAGCTTCACTCTACCCGGAATGGGAAAAAGCAGGTGTCGCGAGAGTTGGGCGCACGACACCTTGTAGGGACTGTAACTATGGCTGGCCTACGTATCGAGAATGAACAAGAGCCGCTCTTGGGCGACACACCCGGAAACAGGTGAGCAGATCCTGGTGGAGGGACCCTTCAGACTCCTGCGCTGTTGGCACTGGCTCCTTTCCGGGCGTCAGCCGTACTGGGACGAACCCTCGCTGCCAGAGGGGTGCCAGCGCGGTAGGAGCCGGCGGCCGGGTTGTGTGAGCCGCGGAGATTCGCTCCCACCGTAGGGGAAAGTGCGTCTGGCCGCACGGTGCGGCGATGAGTCCGTGGGTTCGGGTGACGGTGTTAGAGAAACCCAGGCTGCTGCTTTACCTGTTGCAGCAGCCAAGCCACCACATTCTGTATCTTCTGCATTCCATATTTGGCCCTTTGTAGCTGATCACTTTCCGTATTTCACATAAGTTCCAAAATGATGGTTTTAATTGTTACTTGAAGATGTCGGTCTTGGTAATGACCTGCTGCCTAATTGCCTGACAACTTCTTGGTACTTTGTTAACAAGTAAACCTGTCTAAAATGAGCTCACATTTGTCCTATGCCAAATTTATAAATAAAGACTAATTTTAAGACATTGAAAGAATAACGTGTCAGTATTTTGATCCTTGTAATTCTGGTTATTTTCATCCTGGTTTATGGACAGTGATTGAGAAGTGTTTACCTTTTGTTTCTTACTGCATACTTAGGTATTTTTACCTTTAGGAAAACAATTATTATTTTATTTGAAATATATATAATAATTATCTCAAGTAAATTAATAAACTCAGTTAAACTTCAGCTGTCTGTGACCATGTTTTTACTCATTTGTTCCTCTTAAACACCAAACCTTTTTTGACCACTCTAACTCAAAACCCTTTGGAAAATGTGTTTATTTGGTCCTCAATTTACTAAACAGTAACAGGAATGCAGTTTTATCTTTACTTGATTTTAACTTGAGATCACTAAAATAAATATCGATGCTGAAATGTATTTTAACAGAGTGACATCCTTAGTGCTTATTGAGACTGTTTGCTTCTATACTAATTTATTTATTCTACACTACTATGCTTTTTTTTTTTTTTTTTTTTTTTGAGATGGAGTCTTGCTTTTTGGCCCAGGCTGGAGTGCAGTGGTGTGATTTTGGCTCACTGCAACCTCTGCCTCCCAGGTTCAAGCCATTCTCCTGCCTCAGCCTCCCAAGTAACTGAGATTACAGGTGCAGGCCACCAGACCCAGCTAATTTTTGTATTTTTAGTAAAGACGGGGTTTTAGCTGTGGCCAGGCTGATCTCGAACTGCTAACCTCAAGCGATTCACCCACCTCAGCCTCCCAAAGTGCTGGAATTACAGGTGTGAGCCACCACACTGGGCCCACTGCTGTACTTTTTAAGTATGTATGTCTGCTTTTAGTTTTTCTGACTATTCTATTTCTGGCAGACTGTTCTGCATCATGTTTTTGAAATCTGGCAGCAACAGTTTTTTGTTGTCGTTGTTGCTGTCACCATACTGTTTCCACCATACTCTTTATTTTGGGGCTTCTGGTTTGTTATAACCTTGTGTCTATGCTTAATATAATTGTGTGTCATTACAACCTGGAAGTTCTGACTGAGAGCTAAATGTCTTTCTTATTGGTTAAGTGCATAAGCTTCAGTGCATGGACTTTGCAACATTTGGTTTTCTGAGAATTCTTTTTGCTTCTTCCTGGTTTTTAGCTATTTTCCAGGAAAATTGCAAGATCCCTGAGTTATGGTTAAGTGTGGTCTTCTGGTGCATTCTGTCACCTTGTACAAAAGAGAAATTTTTTTCATACTCTTAGCTTTGATTTGATCCAAGTAATTGATGCTCATTAGGATCTGTCCAAATTTAGGTGTTCCTGCCAACAATCAATACCTCTGATTGAGGTTCCAGATTCAGCATTTTAAAAACAAGAAAGGAATATTTTGAAAATAATTCAATATGTCATTAAAAACACAAGTATATTCCCTAGTAAAGTAAACCTATGTACAATTAGTTGGCAGGACCTATTCACTTTGAATATATTGCACAAACATGGCTGGGTCACCACCAACCTTTCCTCACAAACAAGGTTGATTACTATTTGCTGGTCTGGTGGAGCTAGGCCTCTTGAATCCTCAGTGCTTCCCACTTACTCCCTCTATGGAGCTTTAGTTAAGACAATAGGAGTAGGCAAACATTTCATGTAAAGGCCCATATTGTAAATATTTCAGGCTGGTTCAGGGCAAGGGGCAAAATCAAAGGTATTATATAGATATTTAGATAACTAGAAAACAGATTCCACAAAAATTTTTTGTAATGACGTTTAAAATATAACAATAAATAAGTATAATATAGGTCTGTTAATGAAAGGGATAGAATTTGGTGCGGGAGGGGATGATATTTTCCTTACTTGTACTTCAGAGTTGGTGTTTTCTGTCATCAAACTGATAACAAATATTTGTCTGTAAAAACCGTTTGTAGCTCACAGGTTACTGATCCAATGTTACAAGTGATTTCAAATTTTCCTTGCAACTTTAGCCTAGTCTCTGTAAAATTTATATTATTAGGGCATCTGTCCTTATAGAGCATATCTTTGTAGAATATTTTCAGCTTGTCTTTTTATTTCTGTAACTGTTATACCATTACGCTCTTCTGTCAGTGAGCGCACAATTCTTTCTTTTCTCTCTCTCTCTCTCTCTCTCTCTCTTTTTTTTTTTTAAGACAGAGTCTCACTCTGTCGCCCAGGCTGAAGTGCAAGTGCAACGACAAAATCTTGGCTCACTGCAACCTCCATCTCTCTGCAACCCATGCCTCCCAGGTTCAGGTGATTCTCCTGCCTCAGCCTCCCGAGTAGCTGGGATTATAGCTGCCTGACACCATGCCCAGCTAATTTTTGTATTTTTAGTAGAGTCAGGGTTTCACCATGTTGGCCACGCTGGTCTCGAACTCCGGACCTCAAGTAGTCCACCCGCCTTGGCCTCCCAAAGTGCTGGGATTACAGGCGTGAGCCACTGTGCCTGGCCATTGTTAAATTTTATCTAACTCATTTTGCTAATCAGTTCACTCTACTATATCATGTATTCCTTTTAGTTTTTAAGTCACAAGTTTGATAAGCATGCTATCATTTGGAGTATTTCAGTTTGTAATAGAAATGTTGAACAGGATAAAACTGTAGCAGTACAGTTTTACTGGAAGGAGAATTTCAAATGGGGAACTAATGCCAGAATACAACAGTGATTATAGAAAGGAATTTTAAAAGTTAAGCAAATCATCTTGAAAATGCAGCATTCCTGTTTATTTTCATTTCTGTAATACAAGAAAGAAACCTCTGGAAATTCAGTCTCAGGCAGGTGACACATTTATCTGAATCATCAAAGTTAAGAAAATGTAATAAATATGGTCAATTCATTGAAGGGCAATTGCATTCTCCTATGTTTCTATGGTCTCCAACAAAGTAGAAAGATAATTAATTAAAAAGAAGGAAAAGTAAGTCGTTTTATTTTGAAAAATGTTAAATCCATAGAAAAGTTGAAAAAATCATAAACACTATATCCTGTCACTGTTAGCCTTTTCCACACTGCTGAAATTTTTCTGTGGGTACACACACACCCACACACCCACACACACCTCTTTTGCCAAACTACTCAAAAGTAGGTTGCAGACATTGTGACACTGTGTCCCAAGTATCCCAGATTGCAGCTTACATCTCCCAAGAACAAGGAAATTCTTTTACACAACTCCATCACTGTTACCACAACTAGAAATACAATACTAATTCAAGAATATCATGTAATATATAATTAATACTCAATGTTTTTCCAATTTTTCCAAAAATATACTTTATATTCTTTATAAAAACAAAAACAAAAAAACCAGGAGCCATATGGAGGAACTACAATGTTTATGCATTTTTTGTTATGTCTTTTTAGACTCCTCTAACCTAAAACTCTCCTTTGACCTATCTCTGTTCTTGTCACCATTAAAATATTTGAAGAGTCTGGGTCAGTTTTTCTGTAGAACATCTCATATTCTGGATTTATGGACTGTTTATTTCAAAATCGACCCTGGCCATTTCTGGCAGGAATATCACGTGGGTTGTGTTGAGAACATCCCAATACATTACATCAAAAGGTATAGGATGCCAGGACATCCTACTTTTGGGAATGCCAAATATCACCACTTGTTAAGAGGGTGACTGCTATATCTTTGAATTATAAAGGTTAGTGTTCCATTTTGTAATTAGTAAGCAGACGCTGGAGTGACACTTGAGGGCTTTTGACTATCCTCTCCTCAACAATCTTTCAACCAGTTGTTTCAGCATCCATTGGTGATTCTTCCATTATTCCATAGAAAGTAGCCATTAAATTATTATTTTCTAATTTTATCCTTTCAATATTTAATAGTTGTCATTAAAGAAGAAAGATTTTGACTGAGCTCTAAATCAGTTTGAAGGCACTCAAAACAATTGTATTATGTATTTTTGGAATCAAATAATTTACTTCATGATTCCCTAACTTAGATATATCTGATTTTTCATTCAAATTCTAGTATATTGATTTCAAAGTATGGGCATCTGGGGTTCTGGTGTTTTTTCAGGTAAGCTACATTATCATTTAGGTCTGTTACTTTTATTTTTTTCTTATCTACTCTCCTTTGACTCAGAAGAGGCTTCATTCTATGGAATGATATATACAGTGTTAAACACTTTATGTTACAAACTAATATATTTGGCATATAATACATCTAAAAAATATTGTTTCTCTTCTTCTTTTCTTCTTTACCTCTCCCAACCATATCACGTTTGAAAAAAAAAAAGTTTTATTTTTGGAGACAAATTTGACACTTCTTAGTAAGGTTTATTTTTAAGAAATTAATCTTGGAACATAAGAAGGCATTTTGTCTGTTCTGCATGTCTTGATTATTTTGAAAAGATAATGCTCACATTAAGGTGAACTTGTTAACTCTTTCCATTGTATGTGTGAAAATGTAATGGGTATATAGACTCATGTGTCACCTAATGGAGGTAGGATGTCTGATTAGTATACATGCCCTTGGTCCAGGTCAGATGCTTATCCGAAAGATCAGTTAAGTCTGGGGGATCATGGTATCTCTTTGGTCTTCTGGTAAAATTTATCTGTTAACTCATTTAGGAAATCCGAAAGCTGAAAATGTCTTAGGTTTTTTTTTTTTTTTTTGAAATGCAGTCTTGCTGGGTCGCCTAGGCTGAAGTGCAATGGCCTGGGTTCAAGTGATTCTCCTGCCTCCACCTCCCAAGTAGCTGGGATCACAGGTGCATGCCACCATGCCCAGCTAATTTTTTGTATTTTTAGTAGAGACAGGGTTTCACCATGTTAGCTAGGATGGTTTTGAACTCCTGACCTCGTGATCCCCCTGCCTCAGTCACTCAAAGTGCTGAGATTACAGGCATGCGCCACCTGTGCCAGCCTGTCTTAGGTTATGTTAAACGTCCTGGTATCACTCCTGTTTTCTGAAGTAGGAAGCCAAAACAGCTTCCTGCAGCAATTTAATTTGCTGTCATCAAGTAGAGCATGTTATACTGGTTACAGTTATTAGTTTTTAGTACTTAGTAGCTATGGGAGATCTAGTTGTAGTTAGTTTATCTTGATATAGTTTATTCATTGTGAGTTTTACAAATTGCAACACTCTTGATTAATAAATTTGTGCATGCCAACAGTAGCAAAATAATTGCCTTGGAAAATGTTTCCCCTTTAAAAACTATGCTGTTTCCCAGATTTCTATATATAATGATACATAAATACAATCCATGGAAATTCAAAAGAATAATGCTTATTTATAAATTAGTGCAGCAAAACCAATATTACATACAACTCTATCACATCATTTTCATAACTTTAGGAGAAAACAAAATTGTTGACACTAAAGATCCACAGGTAATGAGATAAATTTATCCTACTTTTTTCTTCTTTATACCTAGAGAATGGGACATTTTAGAGACTGAAGAGCATTATAAGAGCCGATGGAGATCTATTAGGATTTTGTATCTTACTATGTTTCTCAGCAGTGTAGGTAAGTATTAGAAATACATGATTTTAACAATTCAGATCAAATATCATATTTTAACTTTATTTGCTTTTTAAAAATTATTTTTGTGTTAAAAAATGTATAACATAAAATTTGTCATGTTACCATATCTAAGTTCAATAGCCTTAAGTATATCCACGTTGTATAGCCAATCTCTAGAACATTTTCATCTTGCAAAAGAGAAAATCTATACCCATGAAACAACTCCCTATTTTCCCATCCCCCAGCCCCTGGCAACCATCATTCTACTTTGTTTCTTGGAATTTAGCTACTCTAGATAGCTCATATAAATTAATTATATAGTATTTTTCTTCTTGTGGCAAGCTTATTTCACTCAACATAATGTCTTCAAGTTGATCCATGTTGCACTTATGATAATTTTCTTTTTTTTTTTAATTAATTACTTTTTTTTTTGAGATGGGGTCTCACTCTGTTGCCCAGGCTGGTGTGCAGTGGCATGATCTCGGCTCACTGCATCACTGCAACCTCCGCCTCCTGGTTTCAAGCAGTTCTTTGCCTCAGCCCCCCAAGTAGCTGGGATTACAGGTGCCCACCACCACACCCAGCTAATTTTTGCATTTTTAGTAGAGACAGGGTTTTACTGTCTTAGCCAGGCTGGTCTCAAACTCCTGATCTTGTGATCCACCCACCTCGGCCTCACGAGTAGCTGGGATTACAGGTGCCCACCACCATGCCCAGCTAATTTGTGTATTTTTAGTAGAGACAGGGTTTCACCATCTTGGCCAGGCTGGTCTTGAACTCCTGACGTCGTGATCCACCCACCTCGGCCACCCAAACTGCTGGGATTGATAATTTCCTTTTATTTAAAGGCTGTGTAGTCCATTATATGTATTGTAGGGTAGGAAAAACTTTTCCTCTATTCACAGGCTCAGGCCTATGAATTAAGCTGACAAAAGAAAGACTAACAGTTAAAAAAGTTTGGCCAGGCACAGTGGCTCATGCCTGTAATCCTAGCACTTGGGAGGCTGAGGCAGGTGGATCATGAGGTCAGGAGTCCGAGACCAGCCTGGCCAATATGGTGAAACCCTGTCTCTACTAAAAATACAAAAATTAGCTGGGAATGGTGGTGCACACCTGTAATCCCAACTACTGGGGAGGCTGAGGCAGAAGAACAGCTTGAACCCAGCAGGCGGAGGTTGCAGTGAGCCAAGATCGAGCCACTGCCCTCCAGCCTGGGTGACAGAGCAAGACTGTGTCTAAAAATAATAATAATAGTAATAGTAATAATGAAGTTTACAAATTTATTTGATGTTAATATTTTTTAATGAAAAGAAACAAAAAACAGTATTAAGGAGTGAACATACAAATGAAACTAGACAACTGCTAAGAGTCCCTAACACTTTTATGTACTCAGAAAAGTATTTCATCTTTTTTTTTTTTGAGACGAAGTTTTGCTCTTGTTGCCCAGGCTGGAGTGCGATGGGGCACTCTCGGCTCACAGCAACCTCCACCTCCCAGGTTCGAGCGATTCTCCTGCCTCAGCCTCTCAAGTAGCTGGGATTACTGGCATGCACCACTACACCTGGCTAATTTTGTATTTTTAGTAGAGACTGGGTTTCTCCATGTTGTTGAGGCTACTCTCAAACTCCTGACCTCAGATGATCCACCTACCTCAGCCTCCCAAAGTGCTGGGATTACAGGCATGAGCCATTGCGCCCAGCCAAAAGTATTTTATCTTTACAGCCATCAGTGAATAATTTGTTTTGCTACTTCTTGAAAATGTGCAAAATTTCTTTTTAAAATTTTTATTTATTTATTTATTTTTTGAGATGGAGTCTTACTCTGTTGCCCAGGTTGGAGTGCAATGGTATGATATTGGCTCATTGTAACCTCTGCCTCCCAGGTTCAAGCAATTCTCATCCCTCAGCCTCCCAAGTAGCTGGGACTACAGGCATGCACCACAATGCCTGACTAATTTTTTTGTATTTTTAGTAGAGACGGGGTTTTCCCATGTTTGCCAGGCTGGTCTCAAACTCCTTACCTCAGGTGATGCACACTCCTTGGCCTCCCAAAATGCTGGGATTACAGGCGTGAGCCACTGCACCTAGCCAGTGTAAAACTTCATAAGTTTAAATATACAGTCTTAATTAGAGCAGTGTCTTAATGTCCCAAGACAGATTGTAGGTACAGAATTTCAATTGTGTCTCAAAGAACTAAAAACAAAACAAAATTCAATCTATTCTCTGCATTTAGGCAGAAAAAGGGAGAGCAGAGATGCCTTCCTACATCTGCTATTTCTCAGTTGCCTTCAGCTTGAAATAATTAATATGGCAAAACAGCATATTTTTGGAGTAGCGTACTCAGGTCCCCTTCAGTATATGCCACATTTTGTTTAGCCATTTATTTGTCGATGGACATTTGGGTTGCTTCCACCCCTTGGCTATTGTGAATAGTGCTCTCTTTCAGTCCGTTTGGGTATATACTCAGAAGTGAAATTGTTGGATCATACTATAATTTTCTTTTTAATTTTTTGAAAAATTGCCATACTGTTTTCTGTAGCAGCCACACCATTTTATTTACCTTCTTACCAACAGTCAGGGTTCCAATTTTTTCACATCCTTGCCAACATTAAATTTCTGGTTTTTTTTTTTTTTTTTTGATTGTAGTCATCCTAGTGGATGAGATGGTATCTCATTGTTGTTTTGATTTGCATAACCTTAATAATTAGTAATGTTGAACATGTTTTCTTGTGCTTACTGTCCATTTGTGTATCTTCTTTGGAGAAGTGTTTGTTCAAGACATTTGCCCATTTATTAATTAGATTTTTTGGGTTTTTGTTGAGTTGTAGGAGTTCTTCATATATTCTGGATGTTAGCCTTTTAAGCAATATATGATTTGCAAATATTTTCTGCTATTCCAGTACTCTTCTATTCAGTGTGCTAAATGTATCCTGGGATTTACAGAAGTATTAAATATTGATATAGTCCACCTTATCTGTTTTGTTTTGTTTTTTTAAGACAGAGTCTTGCGTTGTTGCCCAGGCTGGAGTGCAATGGCATGATTTCAGCTCACTGCACACTCTGCCTCTCAAGTTCAAGTGATTCTTGTGCTTCAGCCTCCCTGGTAGCTGGGACTGAAGATGTGTGCTACCACACCTGGCTAATTTTTGTATTTTTAGTAGAGACAAGGTTTCCTCATTTTTGCCAGGCTGGTGTCAAACTCCTGACCTCAGGTGATCCACCCGCCTTGGCCTCCCAAAGAGCTGAGATTACAGGCATGAGCCCTGCACTCAGCTGTTTTTTTCTTTTGTTGCCTGTGAACCTCACCTTAGTTTTATATTGTTACAACATAGAAAGAGTAAATACAAGAATCTTAATTTGTATTGCTTAATGTATTTTAACCTATTCACTTTATTTCTGAATATGTAGTTACTGAAAAGTAAAATTTCATGAGGAAAACTTTTCAAAATATTAACATATAACCATGTTAAAAGGATGGGATGAGAATGTATAGGGGATGATCAATATTGTAATCGTTTTTAAAGGACTGTTTTAGGAAATAAATTTTTTTCCAAGTTGAAACCCTCTAAATCTATAGGCACTAATATTACAAGGGGTCTCTTTCCCTAAGACAAATTTAAAGAAGGTCATTTTACTAAATCATTTTTCATATATTTTCTGTTTACCCCAGTCACCCTCTAAATCTATAGGCACTAATATTAACAAGGGGTCTCTTTCCCTAAGAGGAATTTAAAGAAGGTCATTTTACTAAATTATTTTTCATATATTTTCTGTTTACCCTAGTCATCCACACTTGTGCATGATTCAACACTGGGTAAAAAAAGAAAAGTGTATGATAAAGGATATTTTCAGTAATTTTTTATAATACAGTTTCACCTTGCATTATGTATCAGAATGCCTTGTGCAGGGCTGGGCACAGTGGCTCACGCCTGTAATCTCAGCACTTTGGGAGGCCGAGGCAGGCAGATCACGTGAGGTCAGCAGTTCAAGGCCAGCCTGGCTAACATGGTGAAACCGTGTCTTTACTAAAAATACAAAAATTAGCTGGGCTTGGTGGTAGGTGCCTGTAATCCCAGCTACTCAGGAAGCTGAGGTGGGAGAATCACTTGAACCTGGGAGGCGGAGGTTGCAGTGAGCCAGGATCACGCCACTACACTTCTGCCTTGACGACAGAGTAAGACTCTGTCTCAAAAAAAAAAAAAGGGTGGTGCTGGCAAGATGACCAAATAGGAACAGCCTAGTCTGCGGCTCCCAGCGAGATCGACGCGGAAGGCGGGTGATTTCTGCATTTCCAACTGAGGTACCCAGTTCATCTCACTGGGACTGGTTGGACAGTGGGTGCAGCCCATGGAGGGTGAGCTGAAGCAGGGTGGGGCACCACCTCACCCAGGAAACACAAGGGGTTGGGGGATTTCCCTTACCTAGCCAAGGGAAGCTGTGAGAGACTGTACTGGGAAGAACGGTGCATTCTGGCCCAGTTACTAAGCTTTTCCCATAGTCTTCGCAACCGGCAGACCAGGAGATTCCCTTTGGTGCCTACGCCACCAGGGCCCTGGGTTTCAAGCACAAAACTGGGTGGCCGTTTGGACAGACACCAAGCTAGCAGCTGGCTTTTTTTTTTTTTTTTTTTTTTTTCAGTATCTCAGTGACACTTGGAACACCAGCAAGACAGAACTGTTTACTTACCTGGAAAGGGGGCTGAAGCCAGGGAGCCAGCTGGTCTAGCTCAGCACCCACATCCATTGAGCCCAGCAAGCTAAGAATTTCAAGCCCACTGGCTTGAAATTCTCACTGACAGCACAGCAGTCTGAGGTCGACCTGGGATGCTCGAGCTTGGTGTGGGGAGGGGCATCTGCCATTGCTGAGGCTTGAGTAGGCAGTTTTACCCTTACAGTGTAAACAAAGCCACTGGGAAGTTCTAACTGGGCGGAGCCTACTGCATTTCAGCAAGCCAGATTGCCTCTCTAGATTCCTCCTCTCTGGGCAGGGCATTTCCAAAAATCAGGTAGCAGCCCCAGTCAGGGACTTACAGATAAAACCCCCATCTCCCTGGGACAGAGCACCTGGGGAAAGGGCGGCTGTGGGCACAGCTTCAGCAGACTTAAACGTCCCTACCTGACAGCTCTGAAGGGAGCAGCGGATCTCCCAGCATAGCGTTCACGCTCTGGTAAGGGATAGACAGCCTCCTCAAGTGGGTCCCTGACCCTTATGTATCCTAAGAGACACTTCCCAGTAGGGGCCAACAGACACCTCATACAGGAGATCTCTGGCTGGCATCTGGTGGCTGCCTCTCTGGAACAAAGCTTCCAGAGGAAGGAAAAGGCAGCAATCTTTGCTGTTCTCCAGCCTCCGTTGGTGATACCCAGGCAAACAGGGTCTGGAGTGGACCTCCAGCAAACTCCAACAGACCTGCAGCAGCAGGGCCTGCTAGAAGGAAAACTAACAAACAGAAAGGAATATCAATATCAACAAAAAGGACGTCCACTCAGATACCCCATTGAAAGGTCACCAACATCAAAGACCAAAGGTAGATAAATCCATGAAGATGGGGAGAAACCAGCATAAAAAGTCTGAAAATTCCAAAAACCAGAATGCCTCCTCTCCTCCAAAGGATCACAACTCCTGGCCAGCAAGGGAACAAAATTGGATGGAGAATGAGTTTGACGAATTGAGAGAAGTGGGCTTCAGAAGGTGGGTAATAACAAACTCCTCCAAGCTAAAGGAGCATGTTCTAACCCAATGAAAGGAAGCTAAGAACCTTAAAAAAAGGTTAGACAAATTGCTAACTAGAATAACTAGAATAACCAGTTTAGAGAAGAACATAAATAACCTAATGCAGCTGAAAAACACAGCATGAGAACTTCGAGAAGCATACGCAAGTATCAATAGCCAAATAGATCAAGCAGAAGAAAGGATATCAGAGATTGAAGATCAACTAAATGAAATAAAGTGAGAAGACAAGATTAGAGAATAAAGAGTGAAAAGAAACGAACAAAGCCTCCAAGAAATATGGGACTACGTGAAAAGACCAAATGTACATTTGATTGGTGTACCTGAAAGTGATGGGGAAAATGGAACCACATTGGAAAACACTCTTCAGGATATTATCCAGGAGAACTTCCCCAATCTAGCAAGGGAGACCAACATTCAAATTCAGGAAATAAAGAGAACACCACAAAGACACTCCTTGAGAAGAGCAACTCCAAGACACATAATTGTCAGATTCACCAAGGTTGAAATGAAGGAAAAAATGTTAAGGGCAGATAGAGAGAAGGGTGGGGTTACCTACAAAGGGAAACCCATCAGACTAACAAGGGATCTCTCTGCAGAAACCCTACAAGCCAGAAGAAAGTGGGGGGTCAATATTCAACATGCTTAATTTCAACCCAGAATTTCATATCCAGCTAAGCTAAACTTCATAAGTGAAGGAGAAATAAAATCCTTTACAGACAAGCAAATGCTGAGAGATTTTGTCACCACCAGGCCTGCCTTACAAGAGCTCCTGAAGTAAGCACTAAACACGGAAAGGAACAACTGGTATCAGCCACTGCAAAAACATACCAAATTGTAAAGACCATGAATGCTATGAAGAATCTGCATCAAGTAATGGGCAAAATGAGCCACTAGAATCATAATGATAGGATCAAATTCACACATAACAATATTAACATTAAATGTAAATGGACTAAATGCCCCTTTAAAAGACACAGACTGCCAAATTGCATAAAGAGTCAAGACCCATTGGTGTGCTGTATTCAGAAGACCCATCTCACATGCAAAGACACACATAGGCTCAAAATAAAGTGATGGAGGAATATTTGCCAAGCAAATGGAAAGAAAAAAAAAAAGCAGGAGTTGTAATCCTAGACTTGATAAAACAGACTTTAAACAAAGATCAGAAGAGACAACGGCATTATGTAATGATAAAGGGACCAGTGAAACAAGAAGAGCTAACTATCCTAAATATATATGTACCCAATCCAGGAGCAATTCTTAAAGACCTACAAAGAGACTTAGACTCACACACAATAATAGTGGGAGACTTTAACAACCCACTGTCAATATTAGATCAACAAGACAGAAAATTAACAAGGATATCCAGGACTTGAACTCAGCTCTGGACCAAGTAGATTTAACAGACATTCACAGAACTCTCCACCCCAAATCAACAGAATATACATTCTTCTCAGCACCACATTGCACTTATTCTAAAATTGACCACATAATTGGAAGTAAAACACTCCTCAGCAAATGCAAAAGAATGGAAATCATATCAGTCTCTCAGACTAAACTAACAACCTGCTCCTGAATGACTAGTGGATAAATAATGAAATGAAGGCAGAAATAAAGATGTTCTTTGAAACCAATGAGAATGAAGACACAATGTACCAGACTCTATGGGACACATTTAAAGCAGTGTGTAGAGAGAAATTTATAGCACTAAATACCCACA
>CAUYLZ010099024.1:0-49300 GCA_963573645.1 Pithecia hirsuta
TATAAGACCCCATTCCCAGAACGGCCGGGTGCGACTTCTCTGGCCCCTTCTCTGGACCACAGAACCTCGCCCGGGAGCTGAATAAACTGGAATTTAGTTTTCCTTGTACTGGCCTCAGTTTCCTAATTTTAAGCTCGACAATAAGCCTTACACAGAGCACCACCCAGACCAGCCATGACTGAAGCCTCCACCAGTGTAAGGTGGGGAGTGGGGCTAGGCTGAGAGATGATGCCTGGTCAGCTCAGCCACCCTGGCCACTAGGTGCCACAAGAGGCCAGAGACCCCAACTTCAGGCAGAAGTTGGCAGCAGAGTTGCCACCTCCTGCAATTTTATCCAGGGTCTACAGGGTCCCCAGAGAGACTCAGCAGAACCTGAATTAAAAGAGTCAGGTAGGGAGATGCTGGGTGAGGGACAGTGTGGGACTGGGCATGAGTGGGCACTAAGAGAGCAGGGTCTGGCTCTCCCTGGGGAGGGGCATTGGGGCACAGGCCAGCTAAGCCCCCAGATGCTCCACTCACCTGTTAGATGGACAAGGCCCCAAATCCCCAGAAAGAGTTCTTAATCAAGAAAAGAGGGGCCCCACTTCCACACACAGGCACTGGGCACTTGTCCTCACACATATGAGAGAAAACTGTTTTTTTGACACAGGGTCTCACTCTGTCACCCAGACTGGAGTGCATTGGCACAATCTGGCCTCACTGCAACCTCCACTTCTCAGGTTGAAGCCATTTTCCTGCCTCAGCCTCCCAAGTAGCTGGGATTACAGGTATACACCACCACTGCCGGGCTAATTTTTGTATTTTTAGTATAGACGGGATTTCACCACGTTCACCAGGCTGGTCCTGAACTCCTGACCTCAAGTGATCTGACCACCTTGGCTTTCCAAAGTGCTGAGATTACAGGTATGAGCCACCATGACTGGTCCAAAGAACAAAATTCTTACTGTTCTCAGTGTCAAAGAAAGGGGGCAAGGTCTCCCACAGCACCTTCTGCCAGAACCCCACTCTCACCTCCACAAGTCTCTGATTGATGTCAACGAGGATGGGGTGCCACATGCCAAAAACACATCACTGGCACAACCCAAACAGTGCTGAATACTGTAGGAGTCTTGTTGGGCCTGGGGGATGTTTCTCCATCACAGAGTTTTTCTTATTTTGTTATTTCCTGGTCCTCTTCCTTGGTTTCCCCCACTGTGGCACAAGGTAAAAATCCCATCCTGCAGGCCAAAGGTCCAAGAGAGGCCACTACACCTTATTAAATGGCTGCAGCATGTGAATGTGAGGGGTGAGAGACTCTCCCTGCCCTGGGTTTCTTGCCCTAAGACTGATGTTCATCAGGCAACAGTCAGGCTAGCCTGATGGGGAGGGCCACATACCCTGTCTGGGGAACCTTGTTTCCAATTCCAGGCCATTAGAGTTGAGGACCCTCAGTGCACTGGGGGAGGGACAGAGGCGGGATGGAGGTGGAGCAGTGCTCCATCATAAGAGCCTTGGGTCAAACCCAAAGAACAAGAATCAAATTTAGACTTCTGTCTGAAGCTGACCACCCTAAGGAATTTGGATGGAGAAGGCCCCCAGAACAGGCAACTCAGCCTGGGAGAGGGGGGCACAGACACCGTCATCCACCGCTGGCAGTGGTGGTTTTACTCTGCAACTGTCTTGGGTTAGGGACTTGTTGCCAGCTTTGTGCTTTAACTGAGCCTAAGGAGAGGGGGCACCCGAAAGGGACTCTGAAGTGGAGGGTGAGAGTCCTGGATTTCTGCCTCCTCAACTCACTCTCGGGAAGAAGTCATTGGGCAGCAAATTGTCTTAACAGTTAGAAAAAAAAAATCCAGAAGACCAGGCAAGGTGAAAAACTTTTACCTGGATTATCTGGCCTTATCTTTCAAACGCCCTGCCCTATTTGTTTTCTGGGACAGGTGAAGAAACTGACTTTCCAGGAAGACACCTGGAGGCTGGCTGGGCAACCCCCTTCACCCAGCCTCAGGCGGCTCCACTCCCAGCTCATTCACTTGCAAATCACTCGGGCCCGCGGAGCCACCCTTCCTTCTTCCCCAAGTTCTGCTCGCCCACTGACGGCCTCCGTGTGCGTGCTGCCAGGCTGGAGATGGCGGAGTTTGTGCCCCGCCCCCCCCGCCCCGTCCAGGCTCAGAATTGCCTGTTCTCGAGGGGCAAACTCTTGTCAGCCGACCACCGGGCAGACCGGCTCTGGTAGCTGCCGGGAGTCTGGCAGCCCGTGTGAGGGGAGGGCAGCACCCAGAGCGCTTGGAGACTTGGCTGGAAGCCGCAGGTGCTGCACCTCCAGGCCGTGGCGCCTTTGCAAAGTGGCCCGGCGCACCCTTCCCTTCTCTTGCCTCGGGGCCCCTCCCAGAACACTCTTCCTCTTGCGGGATGTTGACAGCCAGCGGCCCCACACCCCCGGGACACCTGCCAGCTCATCCGCCTGGCCTTGAATGCGCACCGGTAGGGACAGACGGATCCCTTAGCCCACCAGGCTTAAAAGCAGGGTGGGGGCGGCGGTGGCAGGTCGGGCTCCCAGGCGGCCAAGGCCAGGCTGAGGGCGAGGGCGGGGCCCGGGAGTCTTCATGCGACCCCCAGGTCTGCCTCCGGCACCGCCCTGAGAAGGTGGCGGCTCCTGAGTCTGCGGGAGGAGGAGGCGGCTCCTGACCTGGGCGCTCAGTGCGGAAGTGGCCGCGCCAGGCTCCTGCGTCCAGAGTTCTCCGACTTCCAGCTGCCCTGCCTGCGCTGCCGAGCTCCAGGCCCGCGTGGTGCTGTGGCGTCCGGCTCTCTGCTCTCCCTCCCTGACTGAACGGCAGGGACAAACTTACCGGAGCGCGAAGCCAGAACCCCGGCCCTGCCCCACCGCACGGACCGCTCTGAATCCCGGTGGCAGACACTCCGGCCCCTCCACGCGCCTCCCCATTCCGCGATCTCCTACCTGGTGCCGCAGGTTCCCGGCTCGATGCCCGCCAGCCCAGCACCCACCCGGCCCTCGGCTGGGGAACCGGCAGTGCAGGCTGCGACCGAACAGGGCCCTGCGGTTGCAGAAACCCGGCCCCGCCCCATCCAAGCCACTTTGGCTTTGTTCTGGGACAGGACCCTCCAGGTCGATGCTTGGGGGACCTGGGTGAGTGTATGTGGGAACAATTGATCAAAAGTGGCATTTTGTTTCCCCAACGGTAAAGACTTCTTTGTAATTATAATTTTTGCTCATTTACATAAAGGTGGTAGAGTCTAATTATTTAGATGTACCCATGATTTTGTCAGTAAATTTGAGCGTGCTTTTATTAGTTTTCGTCAGTCTTTTTGTTTGTTTCTGCTTTTAGGAAGAATGTTAAATTCTACCTGAAATCAGTAAACTACCCTCAGAGAAATTTCAGTGAGAAGGAAGAAGAGTCTTTTTCATGAGAAGCTGGTGTCTATGGCTAAATACGTATTCTCCTCTTAGAGTTCCTAAGCCCGTTATTTTATTAAACCTTAGGTTCAGTAAAATTAAAAAAAAGAGAGAGAGAAAAACTATTAACAATTATCTATAGTCAGTACTAAGTTTAAAAAAAATTCTTGTTGCAGTAGCAGTGTGTACCAGTTTTTACAATTCTTCAATATTTAGATGTGTCATGTTGAGGGCATGCATGAAAAACATGTCCTAGCAATTACAATAATTTTATGTTATTCTTTACCTTGGAAAGAAGCAATAAATTCATCATAACTCTAGCAGCCTGCAGAGCTCGCTACAATGCCCTTTGAAGACTACATTTTAATGAAGTAGACCAAGAAAACAAACAAACAAATAAATAATGAACACCCAGGTTTTTAAGTTTCTCCTTTGCCTTTACAAATATTAAAAGTGTTCAGAAATTAAAATTTGGGTTTTTTAGGACTTTATTTGGCTGGAGATTTAAAAATGCAATATATGTAATATAAACGGTGCATAATAAAATCAAATGCCTTGGCATTTGGCTGCCTCCTCTCACTATTAATATTAACCTATATTATCCAGCATTCATCATTGCCATATGCTATTTAGAATCTAGAGCAAGGTGAATTTTGTAGAGTAAGATATTATTCAGTGCACAATAATGTTTAAAAATTAAAAAAACCTTTTAGTTTCATGTATGATAACAAATTAGGTTTACACATAGATTGAATAAAACATTTCAAAATCCATGGTATTCTCTCTTTTCTTATTTTTTATTTTTTTAAGATGGAGTCTTGCTGTGCCACAGGCTGGAATGCAGTGGCGTGATCTCGGCTCACTGCAACCTCAGCCTCCGAGTTCAAGTGCTTCCCCTGCCACAACAGCCTCCCGAATAGCTGGGACTACAGGTGCGTGCCACCATGCCTGGGTAATTTTTGGTATTTTAGTAGAGACAGGATTTCACCATGTTGGCCAACATGGTCTCGATCTCCTGACCTTGTGATCCATCTGCCTCAGCTTCCCAAAGTGCTGGGATTCCAGGTGTGAGCCACAATGCCTGGCCTTTTTTTTTTTTTTTTTTTTTAAGTTGGAGTTTCACTGTGTCTCCCAGGCTGGAGTGCAGTGACTGCGATCTTGGCTCGCTGCAACCTCAGCCTCTTGGGTTCAAGTGATTCTCCTGCCTCAGCCGCATGAGTAGCTGGGATTACAGGCACCCGCCATCATGACTGACTAATTTTGTATTTTTAGTAGAGACAAGGTTTCTCCATGTTGATCAGGCTGGTCTCAAACTCTTGACCACAGATGTTCCACTCGTCTCGGCCTCCCACACTGTTGGGATTACAGGCATGAGTCTCCACATGCGGACGTTATTCTCTTTTTTTTTTCTTTTTGAGATGGAGTCTTGCTGTTTCTCCCAGGCTGGAGTGCAGTGGCACAATCTTGGCTCACTGCAATCTTAGTTTCAACCTATTCTCCTGCCTCAGCATCCTGGGTAGCTGGGATTACAGGCATGTGCCACCACATCTGGCTAATTCTTTTATTTTTAGTAAAGATACAAATTCATCATGTTGGCCAGGCTAGTCTGGAACTCTTGACTTCAGGTGATCCACCTGCTTTCGCCTCCCAAAGTTCTGGGATTACAGGCATGAGCCACCGCATCTGGCCTGTATCATTTTTCAAAAGTAAAAATTTGAGAAAACAAACAAACAAAACAGGCTGCTACTGATATCAGTAACAGCAGCAGAGATTTTTTTTTTAAAAAACAGAGTCTTGCTTTTCCACTATGGCTGGGGTGCACCTGGTGCAATCTTGGCTCCCCATTGCCTTGACTTTCTGGGCTCAAGTGATCCTCTCACCTCAGCATCCTGACTAGCTTGGACTAAACAGGTGCATGTCACCAATGCCACCATGCTTAGCTGATTTTTTATGTTTATTGTAGACTTGGGGGTCTAACTATTGTAAGAATTAAATAAAGAGGAGAGAAACACAAAAACCTGAGAGGGGCATTGGACCAAGTTAGGTCAGAGGCACACTCTCTTACAGACTAAGACTTTTTTTTTTTTTTGAGACAGAGTCTTGCTCTGTCTCCCAGGCTGGAGTGGAGTAGCTTGATTTCAGTTCACTGCAACCTCTGCCTCCTGGGTTCAAATGATTCTCCTGCCTCAGCCTTCTGAGTAGCTGGAATTATAGGTGTGTGCCACCACACCACCTAATTTTTGCATTTTTAGTAGAAAAACAGGGTTTCACCATGTTGTTTAGGATGGTCTCGAACTCCTGACTTTGTGATTCACCTGCCTAAGCCTCCCAAAGTGCTGGGATTACAGGCTTCAGCCACTGCGCTCAGCCAGACTGTTTTTTTAAGATTCAGGGTGGGAGAGTTTATCTTAGGCTTGGGCTGCTTCTGTGTCTTTTTGTTGTGCTTATCTGGGAGGAAGAGTTGATTGTCTGTTCACATATATCTTTCTGCAGCTGCAGGCATACCACTGCCCCCATTCCCCCTCACCTCTTGCCACCACCAGTCTGCCTTTAGCTTCTCTATCTTAATGCACCTGAAGGGAAAGGAATGCGCTTATTAAGGCCCACTATTTTTCCGGGGTCCCATCGTATGAGGGTGATGTTTGGCAGTTACTCCAGAGACTTCCTCCCTGCCTTTCACTTTGCCTGAGTTGTCTTATCTGTTTGTTGTTGTTGTTGCTGTGACAGAGTCTCGCTCTTCCCCCCACGCTGGAGTGCAGTGGGGCAATCTCTGCTCACTTCAACCTCTGCCTGGCTAATTTTTTGTATTTTTAGTAAAGTCTGGGTTTCACCATGTTTGCTAGGCTAGTCTTGAACTCCTGACCTCAAGTGATCCACCTGCCTCAGCATCCCAGAGTACTGGGATTAAAGGCATGAGCCATCACCCCCAGGGAACTGTGTTTCACTGTTTGTTATTTTGTGGCTGCCTGTAGTTAGAAAAGAAGTGATTTCCTTGAAATACACGAAGCTGGAAAGGCAGCTGGAACTTAAAGTGGCAGTGTTTGTCCGAGATAACGGTGGTACTGCTCTGTCAACTATGTTATTCAGGCTTTTCTTGAATTCCTGAGCTCAAACAGTCCTGCCTTCATTTCCCACCGTGCTGGGATTGATTACAGATGTAAGCCACTGTGCCTGACTTCTTTTTTTTCTTTTTTTCTTGAGATGGAGTCTTGCTCTGTCACCCAGGCTGGAGTGCAGTGGTGGAATCTCAGCTCACTGCAACCTCTGCTTCCCGGATTCCAGCGATTCTCCTGCCTTACACTCCTGAGTAGCTGGGACTACAGGCGTGTACCACCACGCATAGCTAACTTTTTTTTTTTTTGTTTTTTTTTTAAGTAGAGACAGAGTTTCACCATGTTGGCCAGGCTAGTCTTGAACTCCTGACCTCATGATCCACCCACCTCTGCCTCCCAAAGTGTTGGGATTACAGGCATGAGCCACTGCACCCAGCCTGTGCATGGCTTCTTAAATAGGTGTGATAGTTACTTTTATGTGTCTGTATTAAAGGTTACCCAGATAGCCAAGTAAGCATTATTTCCAATGTGTCTGTGAGGGTGCTTTGGAAAGACATTAGTATTTAAATCAGTGAACTGAGTAAAGATGTGGACAGTTAAATGTGGACAGGCACCAGCTAATCCAATGAGGATGCAAATAAAACATAAAGGCAGAGAGGAAGGGTGAATTTACTCTCTGTTTTGAATCTGATACATCCACTTTTTCTGCTGTTGGACATTGGCACTCCAGTGTTTGAAAAGCTTTAGCCTTGGACTGAAAGTTATACCATAGGCTCCCCTGGTTCTCACGCCTTTGAAGTCAAACTGAATTTCACTACTGGGTGTTCTGGTTTTCCAGCTTGCAGATGACACATTATGAGCCTTTATAATCATATAAAGCCAATTACTATAATAAATCCCCTCTTTCATGTCTGTGTATATTTAATTGGTTCTATTTCTCTGGAAAACCCTAACAAAATATACTTTATTTTTCAGAGTGCTTTTAGATTACCAGAAAAAATGAGCAGAAGGTATAAAGGTTTTACATATACCCCCTTCCCACACACATGCATAGCTACTCCCATTATCAATACTTCCCACCAGAGTGGTATGTTTATTACAATCGATGAAACTACATTGACACATCATTCCCACTCAGAGTCCATACTCTACAGTAGTGTTCATTCTTGATGTTGTGCATTCTACAGATCAGGACAAATGTATGATGACCATAGATCTACCATAGCAGAGTAGTTTCACTGCTGTAAACATTTTCAGTGTTTTTCCTCTTTATATTTTATGTTTTTCTATCTCCAGCCCCTGGGAAGCACTGATGTGTTTATCGTCTTTATAGTCTTGTCTAAACAAACTGTGGTACTGAATGTCATTGAGTTGGAAACATCCCGTTTGTAGGCTTTTCAGATTGACATACTTCCCTTAGCAATATGCATTTAAGTTTCTTACCTGTTCCTTATGGCTTTGTAGCTCATTCCATTTTAGCACTAAATAGTATTTTATTGTCTAGATGTACCACAGTTTGTTTATCCACTCACCTACTAAAATATATTTTGGTTACTTTCAAGTTTTGACAATTATAAATCAAGCTGCTATAAACATCCATGTGCAGGTTTCTGTGTAAACCTCTTTTTAACTCCGTTGAGTAAATACCAAGGAGCATGATTGCTAAATCATGGGGTAAGAGTATAATTAGATTGGAAGACTGCCAAACTGTTTTCCAAAGTGGCTGTAACATTTTGCAATCCCATCAACAGTGAATAAGATTTTCTGTTCCTCCATACTCTTGCCAACGTTCGTTGTTTTGTGTTCTAGATTTTGGTCACTCTAATAGGTATAATGTGAGATATATGTATATAAATATAATATATATATATATATATATTTTTTTTTTTTTTTTTTTTTTTTTCTAGCAAGACTCTAGATGGAGTCTTGCTCTGTCTGCTAGGCTGGAGTACAGTGGCTTGGCTCAATCTTGACTCACTGGAACCTCCACCTCCTGAGTTCAAGCTATTCTCCTGCCTCAGCCTCCTGAGTAGCTGGGATTACAGGCACCTGACACCTTCCCTAGCTAATTTTTGTACTTTTAGTAGGGGTGGGGTTTCATCATGTTGGCCATGCTGGTCTCAAACTCCTGACCTCAAGTGATCTGCCCATCTCAGCCTCCAAAAGTGTAGGGATTACAGGTGTGAGCCACAGCACTTGGCCAGTGATATTTAATTGCTGTTGTAATTTGCATTTCTCTAATAACATATTATGTGAAGCACCTTTTTTTTAATTCTTTTTTTTTCTTTTTTCTAGTGAATGAAAAGTCCTTACGTTGCCCAGGATAGCCTCAAATGCGCAACCTTACCTTCTCAAGTGTCAGGACAACTGGCCTGAGCCACGGCTACTCCTGTGAAGTATCCTTTTATATAGCTATTTGTCATCTTGGTGAGTTATCTGTATAAGCTTTTAATCCATTTTATTGAGATGTTTATTTCCTTACTGATGATTTCTAAGTTTTTTTTTTTAAATATATTTAGAATAGTAGTCCTTTATCTAATATGCCTTTTGCAAATATTTTCTGCCTGTCTATGGCTCATTTTCTTATTCTTTTGACAGTGTCTTAAAGCATAAATTTTTAATTTCAATATACTACAGTTTATTCATTTCACACACAAAAAAAGGGATTACGCCTTTAGTGTTGCCTCCAAAAAGTCTTCTCGAAACCCAAAATTATCTGGATTTTCTCCTCTGTTATCATCTAGAAGTTTCATAGTTTTGTATCTTACTTTTAGGTCTGTGATCCATTTTGATTAACTTTTATATAGAATGTAATGCTTGTATCTAAATTCATTATTTTTGCACATAACTGTTCAGTCACTACAGCGCTATTTATTGAAAAGACCGCTTTTTTGTTATTGCATTACTTTAGCATAGATCTTTTACATTTCAAAATAACCCAATAGAGAAACTAAATTAATAACAAAAACAAACATAATTATATTAAAATATCTTCAGCCAAATGAAGTGACAAGATATTCTTATACTAAGGATTATATTGCTGGGCCAAACTGTTAAGTGCAACAATATTTGCATGCTATAAAAATAAAAGTCTGGAATAGAAAAGAGGACAAAGTGATATCAGAAGGTGCTGGGAGCCAGGCATTTCTAAAATTGCTAACAGATTAAAAATTATAATAAACAGTAAAACATTTTTATAAACAACAAAGTGATGATATGCATACAACACAGGTGAAAGCTATAATCTAGTATTTCAAATATGGCTAACAGTAACTAAGACTATTTAGCCTTTTTCCTCCAAGAAAACACCAAATAGCAGATGATGCCAGTGCAGTAGGTGGCAGGGCAGGGTGGGGATGGATAGGCCCTGGGGACCCTGGGATGGGGAGGTGCATTGACTTTTGTGGAGGTTTTGGCAGTGGCATTCGGAGCCAGGGTCACAGCTGTGGACGAGGCCTCAGAGCTCACAGAAGCAAGGCCAAGGATAAGGAGTGGATGCCTGTCACCAAGCTGGGCTGCCTGGTGAAGGACATGAAGATCAAGTCCCTTGGGGAAATCTATCTCTTCTCCCTGCTCATCCAGGAATCTGAGATCATTAACTTTTTCCTGGGGGCCTCTCTCAAGGATGAGGTTTTGAAGAGTATGCTGGTGCAAAAGCAGACCCGCACTGGCCAGTGCACCAGATTCAAGATGTTGGTTGCCATTGGGGACTACAATGGCCACATCTGTCTGGTTGTTAACTGCTCCAAGGAGGTGGCCAATGCCATCTGCATGGCCATGATCCTGGCCAAGCTCTCCATTGTTCCTGTGCATGGAGGCTACTGGGGAAACAAGATCGGCAAGCTCCACACCGTGCCTTGCAAGCCAAGGCCACCTTTGATGCCATCTCTAAGACCTACAGCTACTTGATCCCCAAACTCTGGAAGGAGACTGTATTCACCAAGTCTCCCTGTCAGGAATTCACTGACCACCTCGTCAAAACCCACACTGGAGTCACGTGCAGAAGACCCAGGCTCCAGATGTGGCTAAAACGTAGGGTTTTTATACAAGAAAAATAAACTGAATTAAGACTGGCAGGGGGGAAGAATATCTAGAAAACCAATAATAGCTATTAAAGAAAACCAATAATAGCTATTTAGAAAACCAGTAATAGCTATTGCTGAATTAGGAAGAGATAGAAATGATTAAACAACAGGAAACTACAAAACAGTACTAACAAATCTCAGGAACAAATAAGCAAAAGAAAAAATAATTTTAGAAAAAAATTATAAGAAGCAAAAAAGCCAATAGACATGATATCATCACAAAAACATCGAAGATGAAAATGAAGAAAACAGGAAAAACATAAAGAGTTGTTTGTTGTTGTTGTTATTTTTTGAGACAGAGTCTCACTCTGTCACCCAGCCTGGAGCACAGTGGCTCCAACTCAGTTCACTGCAACCTCCACCTCCCAGGTTCAAGCAATTCTCCCACCTCAGTCTCCTGAGTAGCTGAGATTACGGTAGCTGAGATTACCACACCCAGCTAATTTTTGTATTTTTAGTAGAAATGGGATTTCACCATGTTGGCCAGGCTTGTCTGGAACTTCTGATCTCAGGTAATCTACTCGCCTAGGCCTCCCAAAGTGCTGGAATCACAGGCATGAGCCACTGTGCCCGGCCAATAAAGGGATTAAAATGATACAATATGAAGTGATAAATAAGAAGACACAGAACACTTTTATTGCCCCCAAAAGAAACCCCATACCTATTAATAGTCACGCCACACCTCTCACACACCTCTGTTCCTGTAAACCATGAATCTACTTTTTCTAGGGATGTGCTTATTCTGAGCATTTTATATAAGTGCAATTACAAAATAAGTGGCCTTTGATGTCTGGCTGCTTTCATTTAGCATACTGTTTTGGATGTACATTTATGTTGTACTATATCTCAGTACTTTATTAATTATGAAGGCTGATTTATAGTCTACTAATAAACAATTTTGTTTGTCTATTCACCAGTGGATGGACATTTAGGTTTTTCAGACTTTCTCATTGTAATGAATAGGCTGCTATGAATATTCATGTACAAATGTTTTGTGTGAAAGTGTATTTAATTCACTTGGTTATATAACTAGACCTGGTATTGTGGATCATAACTCTGTTTAACATTTGAGAAACTTTCAAACTGTTTTTAAAGTAGCTGGCTGGGTGCGGTGGCTCACGCCTGTAATCCCAGCACTTTGGGAGGCTGAGGCAGATGGATCACAAGTTCAGGAGTCTGAGACCATCCTGGCCAACATGGTGAAACCCTGTTTCCACTAAAAATACAAAAATTAGCCAGGTGTGGTGGCTGGCGCCTATAATCCCAGCTACTCAGGAGGCTGAGGCAAAAAAAGTTGCTTGAACTTGGGAGGCAGAGGTTGCAGTGAGCCGAGATCATGCCATTGAACTCCAGCCTGGGCTGCAGGGCAAGACTCTTACTCAAATAATAATAATAATAAAAGTAAACAAAAATAAAGTAGCTGTGCAATTTTAAGCTCCCTAAAGCAAACTATGTTGGATTCAATGAGACAAGAACATAGAAGCACCACCCCCCTCTTTTTATGGGACAGAGTCTGGCTCTGTCACTCAGGTTGGAGTGCAATAGTGCTATCTTGGCTCACCACAACCTCCACCTCCTGGGTTGAAGCATCTCCTGCCTCAGCCTCCTGAGTAGCTGGGATTACATGTGCCTGCCACCATGCTCAGCTACTTTTTTTGTAATTTTAGTAGAGTCAGGGTTTCACCATGTTGGCCAGGCTGGTCTGAAACTCCTGACCTCAGGTGATCTGTCCGCCTCAACCTCCCAAAGTGCTGGGATTACAGGCATGAGCCATTTTGCCTGGCCAGGAGCACCCTTTAAAATAGCAACACATTAACTCTCACAAATGAATATCTACATGCTGGGAAGCTGAATGTAACAGAAGATTAATGAAGAGCATCAGCAGCTGAAAGAATGATTGAGGAAAGGATTTATAAAGGAAAAGTATGTTGGCACTAATTGCTCTAAGGAAAAGCACGTCAGTGCTCTGTGTGTAGGCAGCTCTAAGACCAAGTTGGCACGGGCAGCCTGGAGTGGCTGGTGGGTCAGAACACACTGGTGATGCAATTCCAGCTGACAGCACTCTCCCAATTGCAAGGAGTTTTTTTTTTTCACTTCGCCTGTTGCTAGGGCACAGGGGACACAAAGGCAGCTCTGTAGGTCCGTTCAAAGTGGGGGAAGGGCAGAAAAAAAGGATAAAAGTGAGGGTCTGTTCCAGTGTCCTCCTGCCCCCAGCCAATCTTTCACCTGCCTCATCAGTGTCCCTGAAATGCCTGACAGTGCCTTCGGCCCTCCTTTCATCTGGATCTCAGCCCACCCTGACCTCTTCTACTTCCTGCCTTCATATGGCTCTTTGGTCCAGGCTCTTCATGTCCCCAGTCCAGTCACCTGGGATTGCAAGGGGCCCAGCTGGCCTGTTCAAAGTGCTAGTGAGAATGTGGGTGCTGAGACAGTGGCTCTGGGAGACTAAGAAGCTGAAGGAGGAAAGAAGGAAAGGTGGGAAGGTTACAGTCGAGCCTTTGGACTATGAGTGTGCATTTGGTGGGGGTGTAAGTACTAGACACTAAGCATTGAATGATCAGAATGCTGTTTATCAACAGGTACCACTGGGACTAGATCCTCACCCCACCCTGCCATCTTAACTGTTATTATGATAATGTGAATACTCCTCTCCCCACCCTGCCATCTTAACTGCTCTTCTGCCTCACCCCTACCCGCCATTGTAACTGGACTTATGGTAATGTATACTCCTTGCCCGTACCCCCACCACTGTAACTGATCTTATCCTGTAACTTTCCACTGCCCACCCTAAACCTATAAACCAACTCCTATCCCACTGCCCTTCACTAACACCCTTTTCGGCCTTAGCCCACCTGCACCCAGGTAAATAAACAGCCATGTTGCTCACACAAAGCCTGTTTGGGGGGTCTCTTCATTCAAAGTGTGTGTGTGTGTTTTTTTTTTAACACTGTGATTATAAGTTTATCTACCTGGGGCAATGCAAGGGAGCCGTTAATAACCCAGTTCAAGTCAGACTGCCAGCTTCCTGCTCAAATTCTTCATCTAATATCTTCCAACTGTGTGATCTTGGATGCATTGGTTAATCTCAGTCTCTACAACCTTAAAATAGGGATTAAAAATGCATCTGCCTGTTAGGATTATTGTTAGAAAGGTTGGATAAGTATTTTATATAAAAAATTTTGGCCGGGCAAGGTGGCTCACGCCTGTAATCCTGGCACTTTGGGAGGCTGAGGTGGGTGGATTACCTGAGGTCAGGAGTTCGAGGCCAGTCTCACCAACAGGTGAAACCCTGTCTCAAAAAAAAAAAATAAAAATTAAAAAAAAAAATGTTTAAAGTATACCTGGCTCATAAAAAGCACTCTAAGTTTAGCTAAATATTGTTTTCTGTAAAATAGAAATAATACCATCTACCTTACTAGGATTAGAGGAGATTATATAAGATAGGAGCTGTTGCTTTTGCCTGTAATCTCAGCATTTTGGAAAGCCGAGGCGGGTGGATAACCTGAGATCGGGAGTTCGAGAGCAGCTTGACCAACATGGAGAAACCCCATCTCTGCTAAAAATACAAATTAACCAGGTGTGGTGGTGTATGCCTGTAATGTCAGCTTCTCTGGAGGCTGAAGCAAGATAATTGCTCGAACCCGGGAGGTGGAGGTTGCAGTGAGCTGAGTTTGTGCCATTGCAGTCCTGCCTTGGCAACAAAAGTGAAACTCCATCTCAAAATTAAAATAAAATAAAAATAAAAATAGATAGGCTACGTTCATCTTGGTTTTCAGAAGACTCTCAAATTACATTTGTCTGTGCTCTCTATTTGATGATTAGAATCTTGAAAAAGTATTTGTACATCAATGTGTATTTCACATGGACTGGGTGGGCTGTTTAAAGAAAATTGTCAGGGTAATGCAATTATTGTTGTAAATTTAGATTTCAATAAAGCATTGTTTTTTTCTGTAAGGCACACCTGTAATTAGGAAATATAAACAATTATTCATTGTGAGTTATCTATGCAGATGATTTATCCTCAGGTCCCTACCTGCCTGGACATCTCTCAACCCGCTCCATTGCCCTCAGTCTTGGTGTGCTTAGAAAACAAAAAAACTCTGTTCATAACACTGCCACCGGCCTTTTTAAAAAAGGCAGAATTAAAATTAAAGTGGACATAGTGGCAACTCATTCTATATCTACCTGAACCACACATTATAAGGAAGATAAGACTATTGAGAAAACTGAATTTTAAAAGACGCACAGGCCTGGATGGCAGGCTCCATCCCTCTTGTGTGTGACTGTTCCATAACCATCCTCACCTGGCTTCTGTCCACAGGCTCTCCTCTTTAAGGGCTCGAGGTCCTGCCTGGAGCTCTAGGGTGCAGGGCTGGGTGGGAGAGTACAGTAGGAAAGGGAGCTAGAAAATCTAAGGAGGAAAGAAGGACGTGAGAAACAGGGTGTCGGACAGGGGGAAGAGCAGGGTGGGGGTGAAACCTCTGTGGCATCCAGGTAGTAGAGAATCTGTGAGGGATGGATGCTTGGGTGACAAATGGCCAGTAGCTGAGGGTGGCAAAAGGAGTCAGGGATTTTCTGGTATGAGAAACAATAACACAAAACCCCTAAGTTCACCATCTCTTGAATAGTAGGTCCTGTTCGTATGGGCTTAAGTGCCATTTGCTCATTTGACACAGAGCATTCTTTTTTTAATTTATTTTTTATTTTTCTATTTTTTTTTTTTTTTAAGATGGGGTTTCACCACGATGGCCAGGCTGGTCTTGAACTCCTGACTTCAGGTGATCCACCCACCTCGGCCTCCCAAAATGCTAGGATTACAGGCGTGAGCCACCACGCCCAGCTGACACAGAGCATTTTAAGTGAAAATTGGTTGCTGGGCACTGGGTGGGAACCATTAACTCAAGGTATTGGAACAGAAGCAACAAATCCTTGACCTCCAGAATCTGGAGAAGGGGAGCTGGTTTCCTTTCCTGGCCAAGCTGCAAGGTAAGAGCAGAGTGGACAGTGAAACTCACTGTTTTGTGGTGGCCCTAACTAAGGGGATTATAGGGGGCTCTGTTGTAGGGGCCAGGCTCCCTCCCCATACACTTGAAACTCCTTCCTCACAACAGCCACCTGGAACAGAAGGAGCCCAGCCCCTCAGAACTCCAGCAGAGCCCAGGAGGTGAGGCATGAGCACAGAGGCCCAGTGACACCCCCAAGCTTCTGCTTCTTGCTCTTTGTCCCTAAGCCTGCTCCCTAGGCAGGTGCCTCACCCAGCCTGGATTTGTTGGCAGATACTGGTGTATCAGGTGATGTGACAGCTCTGGCTGATTAAATTGTTCTTTAGCTGAGTTAGGACACAGGAGAGATATTTGTTTATTCAAAGCCAGTCTTATGTCACCTCTGATGGCCAGACATCTCACTCATGTCACTAGGCATCTCACTCATGTCACGGTGATCCACTCACAGCAATAGAAAAACATACCAGAGAAGGTCAGTGCTGTGCCTGAGGCCAGAGAAAAAGTAGAAGGCATCCTTTGGGCCTAAGACCCCTGTCTCCATGACTAAGACGTTTTGCCAGGCTAAGGCCACTGCTCTACATTGGCTCCAGGAGAGCCAGGGTTCCCTGCGGGAGGAAGAGAGGGAGAGGCCAAGCAGACGCAGCAGAAACCATATACTGGTGTTCATATTTTGCTGGAAATATGCTTCTGTCGCTAAAAACAAGCCTGAACTAGACCACTGGTCAATAAAAGACCACCCCTCCTATTATCTTGCTTCGTTTTGAACAGCATCTTACCTTTCCAAGCTGGCAACTTCCTATCCAATCACGAGGATTCTATAGCTTCTATTACAAGGAATCTCCATAGAGACAGAGGAGCTTCTTTCTTCTGCCTTGAGAAACACTTTGTCCAGGAATCTGAGGGAGCTGTCTGAGTTCTGTTCCTTCTTGCTTCAGGATGAGGGCTCCCGCCACACACAAGCTGATTCTGTATGGCATACTCAGGAACCCGATCCCAGTCAGCATACTTTAGGATATCATATTTGTTCTTGTAGGCCAGGCTGCAAGGGCTGATGGCAGCGATCATCACAATGTGGCAGTGGCTGACTAGAGTCTCAGGTGGGGCCTGAAAACCTTTTGCCCGGGGTTCAGACACTCAGTTGCTATCCTGAGGTGGATGCTCGTCTGTGCTGCTTAGCCTTTGCATCCGCCAGGGCATTGAGGATGTTGATGAGCACGAGCAGAGAGCGACTGATATTGGCAGCCTCCTGTAGCTGCTCCCTCTTCTCTTGGGTATTAAATGCCAGCTCAGCATCAGCCATGTCAATCAGGCTTATCTTGGCCACCTGAACAACCTGGGTTATTCCTGGAACCCAGTCTTGCTGCTTCTCAAAGGTCTAGGAGCAGATAGCAGAGATTGTGGAGAAGCTGGGCATTAGGAGCCCTCACTTCAGGCTCTGACTCATGATCTCTCTCACCTGGAAGATGGCATGGGAGCGGGAGAGAGTTTCATTGGCATCAGTGGGGTGCTGCATGCAGTTATGGGTCTCCAGCAGCTGCTCTGCTTAGGTTGGCTACAGAGAGGAGGGCCAGGAGCAGGGCTGTGGGCACTTCCACCAGAACTTTTCCCCTAATGAAAAAGGCTGGTCTTCAGAATGAATGTCAACCCTCCTTGCTGCCACCACTGCCATCATCATCATCACAGGACTCAGGACATCTCCAAATAGTTTTTTGAAGAAACCCTGGAGAACCAATGTGGCTGCTCATCCCACCTGAGCTCCATCCCACTCCTGGTGGAAAATAAGTCCTTGTACCACTACTCCTTTGTCCAGGTCCTCACAGATGGCAAGGGGCCCATTGGGCTCCAGGAGGTCCTGGATCTGCTCCTTGTACACCTGAAGGGAACGGAAAAGACCTGAGGGAGAGGGGCCCTGCAGGAAACCTCTTTTCCTAGAGGCTGGAGGGGAAAGCATGAGGCCAGGGTGTATCCGAGACCCCTTGCATAAGTGACACTTTACAGGACCATGTTAAATGACAAGAGTAGGGTGAAGTGTGTGTGTGTGGGGGGAGGTCATTCTTATGCAGCATCTCACTGAGCTGTATCTATGCCATAAGCTCTCATTGGGCCCCAACTCTGTTTTCTAACATTTTGTCTTCCACCAATTCACGTCCCTCCTCAGGTGGTTGTAAGAATAAAGTGCAGAGGAGGCCCCAGGGCACTACCACCCAGCTCAGCCCTTCTCTCCATAGGCCACTCTCATTTGCCTTTTATGTAGCCCGATCCCCTGCTCCTACCACTCACACCCCCTGTTTCCACTGCAGTTTTGGCATTCTCAACGTTTCTGTTCTGGCTCTCCCATCGGCTGGTAGATTTCAGGACAACTAGATCTCCATTATGAGTGTGGGCTATTCCTTCCTCCCCTAGGCTACACAGATTCCTCTGTCAAAGGTCCACAGTTTTTTTTCTCATATCATTTACCTCGATTTGTAACTGCAAACTGGTGTGTGTGATTCTGTATTTAGGGTCTCTTCCCCTCTAGGCTGTGAGCACCAAGAGCACAGAATCCATGTTAGTCTGATTTGCTATTGTATTCCCAGGTCCAGTAGCATCCCTCACATGTAGTGCAATGAATAAATGGGGCCACACAGAGCATGAAGAGGCCAGAGCTATCCTCAGTAAATCATGCCCACATGTGGGAGGCCAGAAGACACATGAAACTCTGCTCTTAAAAGGACGTGAGGAGGCAAGGCTGTTACCAAGTGGGTCTTAGGTTCTCATCTTAGCAATTGTAACCCTGAAGGAAGCGGTCCATGATGCTGTGTGTTGTGTGCCAGAACACATCCTGTTATGTGGCCACCTCATCAAAAACCCAGACAAAGACAATGTCAGGTCTTTTTTTTCTTGGAGCCATCATAAATGCTGCCCAATTTAAAGCCAGGGAACGCTCCATGGGTCTCCTCAGTGTTAAACATCAGCACCTGTTCAGCCACCAATTGAACCATAGGCCACTTTTGATTTCCACCTCTTGAGGGGGGCGGGGCTGCACCTGAACCACCACCTGCACTATGCTGTCCTCCATAGCCATCACCATGGCAACACATGGGCAAGACATCATGGAGATGAGGACCAATTCCACTTTATGCCTGACAAAATGCCCCTGAGGCTGGGCGTGGTGGCTCATGCCTGTAATTTCAGCACTTTGGAAGGCCGAGGCAGGCAGATCACAAGATCAGGATTTGGAGACCAGCTGGGCCAACAGACCAGCCTGTCTACTAGGGTGAAACCCTGTCTCTACTAAAAGTTCAAAAATTAGCCAGGCGTCATGGCGGGGTCGTGTAATCCCAGCTACTCGGGAGGCTGAAGCAGGAGAATTGCTTGTACCTGGCAAGCTTGCAGTGAGCCAAGATCGCCCCATTGCACTCGTGCCTGGGCAACAGAGGGAGGCTCAGATTAAAAAAATATAAAACAAAAACAACTGGCCTCTGTTTTGTGCTTGAAGAGAGTGTAAAAATATTGGTACCAGCACCAATTATTAATATATATATTTTTTCACTTGCAATACCACTTTTACCGCATTCAAATGACTATAAGTTTGGACAGCTATTACTAAGCTTTCTTTTCCTTTTTTTTTTTTTTTTGAAGACAGGGTTTCACCATGTTGGTCTTGAACTCCCAACCTCAGGTGATCTGCCCACCTTGGCCTCCAAAGTGCTTGGATTACAGGCATGAGCCATCACGCCTGGCCCTATTACTAAGCTTTCTATATTCCACTAATCTATTTGACAATTCCCGTGCCAGTACCACACTGTTTCCATGATATTACTTTATCATATGCTTTCTATCTCATAAGGCAAGAGTCCTTTTTTCAGTCTTTTTGATAGCTTTTTTGGCTATTTTTAGGCATCTATTATGCTATTTAACTTTAAGAAAATTCTGTCAATTTGACACCCAACCGAAAATCCCTGATTTCCTCAAAAACCTCATTGGGATTACAGTTGGTGTTGCATTACATTTACATATTAATTATATTAAACTTTTATTTTATTATGTATTAATTCATTTATTTACTTTTATATAAACCTTTAGCAGCTTGGTGCACTAAACTTTTTCTGGAAAGATTGTGGCTACTGCCTTTATATTTGTTCAGATATTTTTAAAGTCCCTCAACAAAATTTTATGGTTTTCTCTCTATTCAGTTAGGTTCTGTATTAGCCCTTTTACTATAATTAGCAGGTAGGATTTAATAATAAAATATTTTACCCCATTTCTAGTCCCAGCTGATAATTGCTAGTACAGAGAAGCACAACTTCTTTTACTAAATTTGCACTAGATCTACCACCCTCAAATACTCTTATTAACACCAATTGATTTTACTGGGGCATTTTGGGTTCTAAAAACTATACAATTATGTATCAGAAGATTAAAAACTTTACCTAGTTTAAAAAAAAAAAAAAACGTGCTATGCCGATCAGGTGTCTGCACTTTCGGCTTCAATATGGTGACCTCCCGGGAGCGGGGGACCACCAGGTTGCCTAAGGAGGGGTGAAAAGGAGCAGGTCAAAACTCCGGTGCTGATCAGTAGTGGGATTGCGCCTGTGAATAGCCACTGCACTCCAGCCTGGGCAACATAGAGAGACAAAACAAAACAAAACAAAACAAAACAAAACAAAATATAAAAAAACAAAACAAAACAAAAAACATAAAAAAACATAAAAAAAAAACATAAAAAAACATAAAAAAACAAAACAAAACAAAAACAAAAACAACAACAAAAAAAAACTTTACCTAGTTTCTCCATATGTATACCGAATACTTAACTTCTTGTCTATTGCAGCTCTCTAGAGCTTCAAAAACAATGTCAAAAAACAATAATGATAATAATGTGCATTTCTCTTTTGTTTCTGATTTTAAAGAAAATGGTTTCAGTGCTTCACTATTTACACATTAGTTCTGGAAATAAGTCTTTATCAAATTAACAATTTCTTCTAATATTACTTAGAATTGTTATTAGGAAACGCCAGGCACCATGGCTCACGCCTGCAATCCCAGCACTTTGGGAGGCCGAGGCAGGCTGATCATGAGGTCAAGAGATCGTGACCATCCTGGCCAACATGGTGAAACCCCATCTCTTCTAAAAATATACAAAAATTAGCTGGGCGTGGTGGCATGTGCCTGTAGTCCCAGCTACTCGGGAGGCTGAGGCAGGAGAATTGCTTGAATCCAGGAGGTGGAAGTTGCAGTGAGCCAAGATTGCGCCACTGTACTGCAGCCTGGGGCTTGGCGACACAGCGAGGCTCTGTCTCAAAAAGAAAAAAAAAAAAAAGAATTGTTATTAAGAAAGTCTAGACTTTAATGTTCTTTCAGCATCTCCTGATATGTTTATGTGGGGTTTTTCTCCCTTATTTTGTATCTCCGGCAAATTATTTTATATTATTCTTGGTATCAAACTAACCAGCATTTCTGGATAAAGTCCTTCCCTGGCCACAGTAAAGTTTTCAACACTTTAATAGTCATATATGTCCATTTTTATGGCTTGCATGTCATACTTAAGATAGTCCTTCCCCCAAGGTAATCAATACTTTTCTTATATTTCTGTCTAATGCTTTTTCTTACAATTAGGTCTTCACAGAAATGAAATTATTTTGTATGTCAACTGTATGAGGAGTTTTCTAAATTTCTTTCCAACTGGTAAGCAATTATTTCAAGGTCAGTTATTGAATAGTGCCTTCTTTCTTCACCAACTTAAAATGTCAAATTTTATGTTGCTAAATTCTCAAAGAAACATGAATTCCTTTCTGGACTCTCTACTCTGTTTCACTGTGTTTATTTTTTCCCCAGTATCTCACTGATGAAATTACTGGGGCTTAGTCATATGTCACGTAATTGTTCCTTTTCTTGGCTATTCTCAGACATTTTGTTTTGCATATACTTGTAAAATCAGTTTGTGAAGTTCCATGAACAATCCTGGTAAGATTTTAATTTGGATTACTTTGAATTTATAGATTAATATAGAGAAAATCAGCATCTTTACAAAATCAGTTGTTCCTATCTAGAAACCCATGACTCTTTTCATCTATTCACAACTTTGTAATCAGTTTTATAGATTTTCTCACATGGTATTATATGTTTCTTCATAAGTTTATTACTGGGTAGTATATGGTCTTTGCTATATTGTAAATAGGCTACTTTCAAATTACACTTACATTTTTTTTGTCAGAAAATATAAAAGCTATTATTTCTGTATACAGATTCCTTATCTGGCCACATTGCTAACACTCTTATTGGTTCTAAAATATTGTCAAGACTCTCTTAAGTATTTTAATAAAATGATAACTTAGTTTGCAAATAATGACAGTTACTTTCTATTTTTAGCTTTTTTAATATTTGGTTCTTCACTTCCAGTAGCCATTAGGAATATAGGAATAAGTGTTAAAATTTATCAAGTGTCTTTTGATAATTGCTGAAATGATTACACAGTGTTTCTTTTTCAGTCTATTAATGCAAAGAGTGACACAACAGATTTTCTAATGTTAACTGGGTAATAATGCCAAACATATATTTACTCACTTTGCCTCATATCTCCACAGATCTCTTTTCCTGGCATTTTATATCTTTTTAAAAACAGCTTATCAAAAGTAGGGATAAAGTTTTTAGAATGCAGGAGTAACAAATGTTCGAAAAGTTTAGCCAAAATGTTGAGATATATTAACAGGTGTAAAAAATAAGCGGCTGTTCCTGGGCATTATAAATAGATAAATGCTTTTTTTTTTTTTCCTGTTTTTTTACTCCACTCCACTCCATGACAGGAACTCCTTTTTTTTGTTTTTTAAATTTAAAGATGGAGTTTCACCATATTGGTCAGGCTGGTCTCGAACTCTTGACCTCAGGTGATTCACCCTCCTCAGCCTCCCAAAGTGCTGGGATTACAGGCGTGAGCCACCATGCCCAGCGATAAATGCTTTTTAAGTAAAGACTAGTTTCCACTGATGGGCCAAAATTACCAAGGGCATTCTGCAAAGAAAAGCGGGATTTCTACCTGATATAAAAGCAAGCTGCCTAGATTTTCCGTGAAGAGTAAGACAGAATTGAGCTGATTTGAAACTCCTGTCCCTTAATTTATAAACTTCTCAATTTCTTCCCTATGCAAAAAAAAAAAACAACAATAATTATTATACATGTAATCTTATTCTTGTCTTGACAATCAGATTATTATAGTAAGCACATTAGCTAAGTGTTGACTGTGTTAGGAATTGTTCAAAGTATCTTACGCATATCATCTTTTAAAATTTTCATTGCAATCTCACAAGACAGATATTATTATTATACTTATTTTTTAAATAAGAAAATTGAGACAGAAAGGGTTAAGCAATTTTCCCAAGGTCTCAATGCTAGTGAGTGATTGAGCCCAATTCTAAAAAAGGCAGTGAGACTATAGAGCCTTATACAGCCTACTGTCTTATAATAATATATTGTGCTATGATAATCTTGTTGTTCCAATAGTCTCTTATGTTCATATAATAATTAAAACAATCCCTTAGATTTATTTATTTTTTATTGAGATGGAGTCTCATTCTGTCACCCATGATGGAGTACAGTGGTATGATCTCGGCTCACTGGAATCCCCACCTCCAAGATTCAAGTGATTCTCCTGCCTCAGCCTCCAAAGTAGCTGGAATTACAGACGCCCGCCACCATACCTGACTAATTTTTGTATTTTTTTGGTAGAGACAAGGTTTCAAAATATTCGTCCAGGCTGGTCTCAAACTTCTGACCTCAGGCAATTCACCCACCTTGGCCTCCCAAAGTGCTAGGATTACAGGAGTGAGTCACTGCACCGACCAAAATAATCCCTTGTTATAGAATTAGCATTGTATTTTTTGCAAAACTTTCAGATACATGCACTGTGCCTAATTTTCAACAGAGACAGTTTCCGTCTCCTACATTTGCATTCCTACACCCAGGAAACCTCACTTTGGTACCAAGAGAAATGAAGGCAGAAAGTGCCTTGGTTCTACATTTCCTGGCAGTGCAAGCACTCTGCGGGGAAGACTTTAGATGAGGAGGTGCCACAGAGCAGCCTAACATTCTAACATTTGAAGCAGAAACTTTAAACGGACATTTGCAAAGGAGTGTGAGTAACCTTTACAGTTTTCTCTTCCCTGCCTCCTGAGAGACAATGTGGCTGAGTCTGTTTGCCTAATGAGATGTCTCCTCCTTTCTGAAACTGTTGGAGACACAGGGCAGTGAGTGTAGGTGACACTTGGCATGGTGACTGCTAGGTCCTCATCTCTGTTCTGCATATGGCTGAGGGGGAGGTTCTAAATAAGCCACACCGGCTTCGCCCTGTAAGAATGGGACGAAACATCCTTAAATAACACAGGGAGAAAAAATAAAAAAAAAAAAAAAAAAAAAAAAAAAGAGTGGGACAAAACAGCTACTGCTTGGCTCCCACCCCACTAGGATGAGGTGATTAATGAGAGAAAACTTTTCAAGTTTGCTTTTATCCTTGATTGAAAAGAGCATATGAGCCCAAAGTATAAGGAAAAAAATGATTCCTTTATAAGATCTTTAGGACTCTCAGGCAGCCAGTCACATCCTGTTTCTAATCCAGGGCAGCCTCCTCTGCCCACCCTCAGCAACGTGGGCCTGGGGAAGAATTTTAGAAGACTTTTTTGAAGGCCCTGGGGAAGAATTTTAGAGGACTCAAGGGAATCCATCTGCAGACGTTGGAAGCTGGGGAAGGCAGTGGAGGTAAAAAGAACAAAAGAAGCCTAGGTCTTGGATGTTCTACTTTAACAAGGGATGCTGCAGTCTCCTTCATCATTCCTTCAGAACTGCCATATGCTTATTTTTTGATGCTTAACTGCCAACCCTGCGGAACCCTCTTCTGACATAGTCTCCATACACCAGGTGCCTGGACACCAGGTCCAACATGCAGCAGATGCTGTATTTGTTCTATGGATAAATAAGGGCCACAGAAGTGCAGAGTCTGAATGCAAAAGTCTGAAACTTATTGTTACTATAGCTAACAATTACTCAGTGCTTAGCATCAGACACTTTGATAAGGACTACACAAATGGTGTTTAACTTTGACAACTGATACATCCCTACTCTATAAAGAAAACAGGAGGCACAGGAACTTGTCTCTCAAACGTAAAGTAACAAGGCCAGAAATTGACTTCCTCTTGTCACCCAAGATACAACTTTAACCTTGGGCGATTCTCATCTGCACTTGGGCTTTGGCAGCTCTCATGTCACCCTCAACTTGTTACCCACAAAAGAACAGCATCCCAGGATCACTTGTTTTTTTTTCTTATATGAAGTGTTGCTGAGACAAAAGTTGTTTCTTTGTTTTTTAAATAAACAATTATAAAGTTGTAATTGATGATAATTTTACTTTTCCTAATCTGATCATTTTATTTATTTTTCTTGTCTTACATTTCTGGCTAGGACCTCTAGTACATTATTGAATAAAAAGAGTAATAGTGAATATCCTCATATCTTTTCTGATTTTGTAAAGAATGCTCTTATTTCACACTTTGTTGGCTTAAGGAAATGTATCTGTTATTCACATCCAATAGTACAGAATATTAAATACATTTAATAAAGAGATCTTCCAAACAGGCTTTGTGTGGGCGACAAGGCCGTTTTATTTTTCGCTTGGGTGCAAGCAGGCCGAATCTGAGAAAGGACAGGTGAAGGGGGTAAGGGTGGGAATTGGCTCTATAAGTTTAGTTTTCTGGGGGGCGGGGGTGTTGCAGAGTAAGATCAGTTACAGTGGTGGGCGGTAGGGGCAAGGAGTATACATGACCACAAGTTCAGTTACAATGGCAGGTGGGGCGAGGTGGAAGAGCAGTTAAGATGGCAGGATGGGGCAAGGAGCTTTCACATTATCATAAGCATAAGAACAGTTAAGATGGCAGGGTTGGGTGAGAGTCTTGTCTGGGGAAGCTCTGCTGGGCGGTTAGGGACAATGGGGAACACAGATGGGGTCGGGGGGGGGCTGGTGGGGGACGATTAGCGGAGGCAGGCAGGACTTCAGACTTTCTGGGTTCTGGCTTGCACACGGAGACCTGACAATATCACCATTCTAATTTATCAATACATATTTCAAAAAATCATGAATTGGTGTCGAATTTCATTGATTTCTATCTCTTTTCTTATATTTCTTTCTAAGGTTATTTTTCATTTGTTTTCTTTCTTGATTCCTTCATCAGTATTGCCAGAGGTTTGGCATTTTTATTATTCTTTTCAAAAATACAACTTTCGGCTAAGTTAATCCTCTCATTTTATTAATTTATTCCTTTAACTTCATCTTATTTTATATCTACATATGTGTTCTCTCTTGTCCTATTTTATTGAAGTCTGATATTTGCCTCACTAACTTTCCCTTTTTTTTGTTTTTGTTTTTGTTTTATTGATGGAGTTTCAGTCTTGTTGCCCAGGCTGAAGGGCAATGCTGCGATCTCGGCTCACTGCAATCTCCGCCTCCCAGATTCAAGCGATTCTCCTACTTCAGCCTACCGAGTGGCTGGGATTACAGGCATCTGCCACCATGCCTGGCTAATTTTTTGTATTTTTAGTAGAGATGGGGTTTCGCCATGTTGGCCAAGTTGGTTTTGAACTACTGACCTCAGGTGATCCATCCACCTTGGCCTCCCAAAGTGCTGGGATTCCAGGCGTGCGCCACCACGTCTAGTCACTTCCAGCTTTTTAAACAAAATTTCTAATGTAAGCATTTAAAACTATGCATTACTCACTATGTATTGTTTTAACTGCATACCACAAGTTTTACAAATAGTAATGTATTATAGTGTCATGCTAATTATCTTTTAATTACAGTTACAACTTTCTATTTGAATAAATGTATTTTTAAAATCTTAATATGAATTTCTTTTTCTTTTTTATTGGTATTTATAACTTAATTGCTTTTGGAAAAAGAATACAATACGTATAATACTCTGATAATCGTTTAGATTTGCTTGTGGCAAGGTAGAATATATAAATGACTAAAAATATGCTATGTACTTTTAAATATGAAGACAAACACCTTGAGGTAATTCTCTGAGGTGGGGAAACTCATCAGTGAGACAGGCAGAGAATGAATAAATAAGTTTACATTTGTTCAAGCAGGGATGCAGTGAGGGCAGAAGAAAAAAATAGGGAGGAGACTAGAGAAAGCAACGTAGAACTGAGGTTTTCTCCTCTGAGCTAGCATAACTTCTCTGTGCCTCAGTTTCCCAACCTGTGAACTGTAAATGATCAGTATCTGCCTCATAGATTTGGGAAGATTAAATAAGTTTATTCAAACCTGATAAGTGCTCAGTACATAATAGCCATTAGTGTCAGAATTATATAACATGAGGCATTTTCCCATGATATCAGAGGCATCAATATCTTCAATAAAAATTTTAAGTTCATGGGTATAGACCGGCCGTGTCACTTCAGTATCCTAAAGGGTCAAAGCTAAGAGGAGAAGCATCTTATTAAAAGTAGCAGAGAACTGGTCTTCTAACATACAGACATTTTTTGATTTCCTCCTTCATTCAGTCAAATGTTGGCTGCGTGCCACAGTAACTAAGTTATGGCCACTGGCACGTGCATCTCTGCATTCAGTTTTGTAAACATGTGTAGAGACGGGCCTAGCGACTCCTCACTCACATGGAGGGAGGCTCAGGTCTCGAGGTCTAACGAAGAATTGGGCAGATGAACCCAATTCTTGCACACACGTGAGGAGCAGGAGCTTTCACAGAGCCCAAGTACAGAGGGCCGGGCCCCGCTACAGATGTGCGTGTCCAGTCGCTCAGCACAGGTGAGCAGAGAGGTCCCCATTTCCGACAGGGATGTGTTAAGGGAACGCCTAGCTTCTTGTCCTGTTCAGAGGAGACAGCCTGGAACCTGCCGGGGCGGTGGCAGAGCTCAGTCTCTGCGCAGCACCATCAAGTCTAGCAAAAAAGAAGCCTGGCTCAGACTCCCCCCAGAGCCGCTAGGTCGGTGCCTCTGAGACCTGAGCAGAGCAGTCCATGAGGCCGGTTCCGCCGTGGGCCAGGACTTACCCTCCATGACTTTTCCACCACTGGCGTCGGTGAACGCTCGTGGGCCCCTGCCACAGACAGGAGCACCCACTACAGCAGAGCGCGCCCCGCACCGTCCCCTACCGGCGCCATGCTCCAGCCGGTGCCACGCATTCAAATTAACCGCGCAGGCTGGTCTGTGCTTCCCATTGGTCGCTGTCCAGATCGCTGATTGGCTGTTTCCTGAGTAACAAGTACCGCGGGCACTGTTCACAGTGCGCTGGCAAACCTCTCTTTTGGCTGAAGGTTCCAGGCAGTGTCTCTCAAGCTGAACAGAGCCCAGTGCAGGCAGAAACCAGTACGTGGTTGGAATATGCGGGGCCACGGCCAGTCTCCGTGGTCCCCAGGACTAGGCTTAGCTCTGATCACAACAACTAGACGTCCAACAGTGTTTAAATCTGTTTTTTCTGTTGGCTAAGTTTGCATTCATTTATCCAAGTGAGGATTCTCAACGGCAGTCCAGCGTTTCTTCTCAGTCCAGGGCCATCCCAAGAATGAACTTGAAGGACAACCTTGATGTGGCAGAGCCAGTGGATGCCAAGAATAGGAGTTCCTTTGGATTGGTTTTGACAGTGTCAGGGGAGCATCATGACTGATGATTGTGTATGAGGACTGGCCCCTTGTGCCACCGGTGGTGTGCCCTGCTTCCATCCTGCACAGCTGCCCTCTGCTTGCATCCTCGTGCAACAAGCTCATTCTGTCTTCAAACACTAGAGATTATGAGGGTGGAAGAGTTTTCATTTCTGGCTCAATCACTAACTAGTGTTGAGACTGTGGAAGTTACCTCAGCCCTCTGAGTGTCAGTTTTTTCATTTATAAAATGAGGTAAATGTCCCGTCCGTTCTTGTCACCCCGGACGGCAAGGATATGAGAGCCCTCCAACTCCCCACCATATGTAAGAGGATAGCTTTCTTTGCATTTGATCAGGATCAAACAGGTGATGGCTGCGAAGAGCCAGGTGCTCACTACTTTCAGTAAAACTAATCTATCACCGCACTGGGGCTGTGAGCAGGTCTGGGGCATGTCAAAGAAAGGGCAGGCAAGATTCCCACTCTGCACCTGACATCAGGTTAGTAGAGTCACTGTTTAACACCTGGTTGACTTGGCCCAAACTATTCACCTATCTAGACCTCAACTAACCATATAAAATAGAACAATACCCCTGGTTTGTGAGTTAAAGCCAAAAAGTCTATGTGAAGATGCTCTTATTGTAAAGTTAAAAGAAAGTTTGGTACTCTTGCCATCTCCACTTCCCATGAGAAATAACAATAAAAAATGGCCCAGACCCAGTTTCTCACACCTGTAATCCCAGGAAATTGGGAGGCTGAGGAGCATGAATCCTTTGAGAGCAGGAGTTTGAGACCAGCCTGGGAAACACGACAAAACCTTGCCTCTACAAAATATAATACTAATAACAATTAGCTGGAAGTGGTGGCATTTGCCTGTGGGCCCTACTTGGGAGGCTGAAGTTCGAGAATGGCTTGAGCCCAGGAGGTGGATGTTGCAGTGAGCTGGGATCATGCCACTGTACTCCATCCTCTGTGACAGAGCCAGACTCTGTATCAAAAATATAAAATAAAGGGTGGCTTATAGCATCAGGGGTCTCTCACCTCTTACCAGGATGTGTATTTCAATAGAGGTTTGGGGTCCCCAGAAGCCATCAGGGGAGCCTCTTGTGTTCTATAAGCCAGGTCTTGCCCTGGTCCTATTTAGGTTCAGACAATTAGCTGGAGCTGAGGTGAGCCCAGGACAAAGCAAAGCAAGGGGCAGAGGCAGACTCTGCTATGGACAATTGACAGGGGATTCTTGCTGGATAATCTTGGGTTAGTCAGTTAATGTCTCAGAGCTTTAGTTTCTGAAGGTATAAAATAGAAAACTAAAGAACAGAAAATACTTAACTTTTTACAAAGATTAGAAATAATGTAGGTAAAGCACATTGCAGACATTCAATAAAGTAGTAATGGGTATTTCCATATTTTTTCAACAACTCTTTATGAATATGAGACAAGTGGGCTCAGCAAATAGGGAGGTCAGTGATAAGCACCCTTTTTCTATCCTTACAGAGTTTGCAGCCTCTGGGAGAAATTGGACAATTAGATACGAACAATGATGTGAGACAGGAACTCTAATGAGAGCATGCAGGGGCGTGAGGGCAGGGTGGTGGCATGCTAGCTATGGTTTGAAGAAGGATTGAGAACTAGTCTGGCAAAAGAGGCTGTTCCTTGGAGCTCAGATGACAGGGGAACACAATCTCACAGGTGAAAGTCAACCTTACTGAATGGTCCTGAGAGGTCTTGGTAAGGCCTACCAGACCCACCTTAGTGGAACAAATGGAAAACTCCTAGGGCCTCTATCACAGATACCGATAAGAGGAGATTTGATTTGGAATTGGCCAAAGAAGAGTTTCAAGGCCTAGAACCCTGGCCTGAAGGCTGGGTGAAGAATTTTTTTTTTCTGGTGTGAAGGCAGAAGGTGATTCTAGGCTGATGTGATTGGGGATATCAAAGGCAGTAGGCTCTGTGATGTTATGAGGTGTGTGGACATCTGACGCTATCTGTGATTTCCGTGACTGCTGAACCTAGATGCTCAAGGGAAGCAGAAAAGAGACACATTCTCAAACCTGCACCCTTACACAGCACATCCTTTGCACTGAGGTGTGGCATTGGCCTCTTCATATACAGACGTATTATTATTTTTTATTTTTCTTTTTTATAATACAGACATATTCTAAAAGGTCTTTGATTTACATCCAAGATACCACTGTTGACATCTTAAACCAAGGCCAAAAGTTCAGGTCTAGCCTAGCACAGAGGCCAAATATGGAGAGGACTGAAAATTTTCCACTGGGTTTATTAACACAGAGGTCATGGGTGGCCTTAACAGGAGCAGCTTCAGAGGAGTGGCAGCAGCCAGATGATGGACTTGATACAGTAGTAACCATTTTTTTTTGTATGTATGATGGAGTCTCACTCTCTTGCTCTAACGGGTGTGCAGTGGCATAATCTCGGCTCACAGCAATCTCTATCTTCTGGGCTCAGGAGATTCTTGTGCCTCAGTTTCCCAAGTAGCTGAGATTGCAAGGTTGCACAGCCACACCCAGCTAATGTTTGCATTTTTAGTAGAGACAAGGTTGCAACATGTTGCCCGGGCTGGTCTCAAACTCCTGACCTCAAGTGTTCTGCCTTCCTCGGCCTCCCAAAGTGCTAGGATTACAAGTATGAGCCACTGCACTCTACCAACAACTTTTAAGGCATTTGGCTTTCAAGGAAAGCAAAGAAATTAGATAGTTGCTGGAGAGGGGTAAAGGATCAAGGGATAATTTTTAAGAATAAAAGAGATTTAAATAATGATGGAAGAAAGCAGATACAGAGTGAGCAGCTGTGCTGTGTGTATTGGTTTATGCCTGTAATCCCAACATTTTGGGAGGCCAAGCCCTCATTTGCTTGAGGCCAGGAGGTAGAGAACAGCCTGGCCAACATAGTGAGACCTTATCCCCGCCCCCACACACAAAAATAAAATAAAAATTAGCGAGGTATGGTGGCAGACATGTGCAGTCTCAGATATTTGCAAGGGTGAGGTAGGAAGATCATTTGAGCCCAGGAAATGGAGGCTGCAACAGAGCAAGACCCGGTCTCATAAATATAGAGAGAATGAGCAGCTGAAGGTTAATCAAAAGATGTGGTTATCAATTAAGCAAAGTCTCCAAGAATTTGGGAGGTAGAGTGATCCACCGTCACAAGTTGCCTGGCTGAGACTGAAAGCTTTTACAGATACAGGACTTTCAGTTCTAAAAGTGGGACAGTCCTGGGCAAGAAAGGACAGGTTGGTCATCCTGGTGGGAGGGCACAGGATGCAGTCAGGGCATCGTCTATGAAGTCAAGAAAGAAGAAGAGGAAAGGCACAGATGCAAGGAAGATTGTGGATTTTATGGTGGAAAGTTGGTGGAGTTTCCCTCATGTAACTTCTGGCTTCTCTGTGAGGTAGAAGATGCGATCACCCATTGGATAGTCAGCTTTGTGCTCTGCCTCCTGCACTTGCTACTGGGACTCAATAAATAACTGCAGAAAAAAATAGTGAATATATAAGACTGGGCATAGGTATCACAGGTTGAGCACTGTGCTGAGAGGCTATAAGGACAGAGATCAATGTGCAGGAGTTTATTGGAGAGTGCTGTGGGAATTAACACCTGTGTAAGGGAAGGGAAGTAAGCAGGATTGCAGAGGGAGAAGTTGAGCTGGAATGTTGAAGCTGAGAAGATGCTTCAGAACTGTCCTAAGTAGAGGGTGGGGGACTATTTGGTTCGTGCACCCCGGCTTCCCCTGAGGGCCCTGCACCAGCGTGGAGGGCGAGGGCACACCGCTCTGCTCGCTCAGCATATCAGGCCACGTGCAGTGTCGGGCCCTCCGTGGGTTAGGAGTGGCACACCACGCGGCAGGTGGCCTGCATCTCACAGGTGACTGTGTGGCCTCCCGCGCTCCACAGCACGGGGATGAGCACCACCACCATCAGCAGCATCACCACGCCAGCGGCGGCAGCTAGCAGCGTCTTCTGGCTAGCTGAGATCCTGGGGAGTCCCAGGCCGCCTTGCTGCACAGTGGGTACAACGTTGACGGTGGGCGGGAAGTTGCAGGCGAGGCGTCCCCGCTCACTGGAGACCTGGCGGAGCTGCGGACATGGCGCCGGACTCCGGGGCCGCGCTGCGCGGGATGAACTGCTGAACCCAGACACTGGTTCCAGCTTCCAGCCTCCACTCCAGCGCCTCCCGCCTCCGGGCTCTTGGGCTAGCCTCACTGGCTCCCGGTGGCTCGGAGGGTGCGAGGGGCGGAGCTGCGGGTGCCCCGAGTTGGGAGGGGCAGAGAGGGGCGGAGACTCGAGGTGGAGGGGCAGAGAGGGGCGGGGCCACGGGGACCCGAGGTGAGAGGGGAAAAGAGGGGCGGGCCCGAGATGGAAGCAGCAGAGGAGCGGGGCTCGAGATCTCAAGCGTAGGGGGCAGAGGGGCCGGGCCACGGCGACCCTAGGTGGGAGGAGCAAAGACGGGGCGGGGCTGAATGAGCCCCGAGGTGGGAGGGACAGAGAGGGGCGGTGCCCGAGGTGGGAGGGGCCGCGGGGGGCAGGGCCGCGGAACCCTGCCCAGGAGCCCGAGAGGAAGAGGGAGACTGAGGAAGCCAGAGACTGAGACTCGGAAATGGGGAGGCGGCTAGAATCAGAGAAAGAGGAGAGGTTCTTTCAGGGAAGGGGAGAGTAGGGATCAAAGAGCGGACTTAAAGGAGGACCACGGCGAGAGCTAGAGAGGGCCCAGGGGTTTGGGAAAGGAGAAGCGTGGAGGGTCGGTCACGAGAAACACTGAGAGGGACAAAGGAAGGAGCCAGCGGCGCGACTCGCAGCGAGTGGAAGCGAGGGATGGCGCCCAGGTCTGCAGGGGGCAAAGAGAGCCGTTGTGGGGACTGCGACAGGGTGGACATCAAAAGGGTAGGATGAGGAAGAGGGTTGTTAGCGGAAAAGAGGATAGGAATAAGGTTCGTGGGTGCCGCAGACCCTCGTCTGGGAGATCCTAGGGTGGAATGAACGCCTACTGTGTACTGAGAGCAGCTGCCTCCACGTTTCTGGCTCTCGCTCTTCCGGAGATCCCCTTCCCCCAGGACCGGCAGGACCTTCAACCCCTTCACACCTCTGCCCCTCCCTCACGGAGCTCCAGCCAGGCTGCTTTCCTCTGGGGCCCTTTTCCTCCATCTTCCTCTGATCCATCCCCTTATCTCTGGGATGCTAAGAAGGTGGGCAACCCCGTGTTATTTCTCCATCCTGACAGGTACAAGTACGTCCCTGGGTCGTGGTCTCCTTCTCCAGCCTCCAGCAGGAGGGGTGGATCTCATCCAGCCTCTCAGGTCCTTCTTCCTCATCCCTCAGACTCCTTAGCAGCCCTCTAACTCTTCTTTCCATCAGGTTGTGAGACAATTTCCCCTTCCTCAGGTTCAGTAGAGTGTTTAGGCTGCATAATCCGAAGCGTGTGTGCTTCCATCCAAGTATTTTTCGTAACCTGAAGCCCAGCTCGTGCTGCTCCACTGCTCCTCCTTTGCCCTCCTTTATCCAGCCCACCAGGGAGCACTCTGCCATGGGAGGCCTCTGGGTGGCTGTTAAAGGATGACATCCCAGCAGGGCACGGTGGCGCTCACCTGTAATCCCAGCACTTTGGGAAGCCAAGGTGGGAGAATTGCTTAATCCCAAGAGTTTGAGACCAGCTTGGGCAGCATAGTGAGATCCCCATCTCTACAAAATATAAAACGTTGGTCAGATGTGGTGATGTGTGCCTCCAGTCCCAGCTACTCTGGAGGTGGGGTGGGAAGATTGCTTTCGCTCGGGAGGTCAAGGCTGCAGTGAGTCATGGTTGCTCCACTGCACTTCAGTCTGAGTGACAAACCAAGACCCCATCTCAAAAAAAAAAAGGAATTACACCCCAGCTTCTCCTCTCCACACCACGGTCACACTCTCTCCCTGCTGACCACTTAGGAAGGTACAAATGAATTTCTGGCCTTGCTCATGCAAGACTGTATACTTTGGGAGACTGAGACAGAAGGATCCCTTAGACCCAGAATTTCAAGTTCTGCCTAGGCAATATCGAGAGACTCTGGCTCTATTAAAAAAAAAAAAAAAAAAAAAAAAAGCTTATTGTGGCAGCACAGGCCTGTAGTCTCAGCTATTCAGGAGACTGAGGTGGCAGGATCACTTGAGCCCAGGAGTTCTAGACTGTAGTGAGCTATGATCATGCCACTGCACTCCAGCCTGGGTGACAGAGTAAGACCCTGCTTATAAATTAAAATAAATAAATAAATAAATAAGTAAATAAACAGACCCACTTGCCAATTCTACTTGGTGGTTTTACATAAATAGCCTACTCTCAGAGCCTTAAGTGCCCTTCTTTGAGAGAAGAATAGCTGTGAAGATTGAATGAGGTAAAATACATGCGAAGCTCTGGATTCCGTATCTGACCATTATTATGCACCTTGTAAATGGCAGCTATTATACCTACTGGGACACAGTCTGCAGAGGGGCTTGAGGCTCCCATGTATGAATCCAATCCACCTTTGAGATTATGACTTGCATAGTTGGACCCAGCCCACAGCAGGGGTTTACTCTCATACCTCGTGTTGGAACACGGGCAGGATTGTGAATTTCACCCCATACCTTTTTGCAGATGTGATTGTTACATATACTTTGTCCAATATCTGGATGATTTTATTATCCCACATGGTACAGACCACAGATGGGACTGTGAAATACATCTGGACCATGCACCTTGGTGATGTGACCCTCCTTTCTTAGCCTTGCCCTCCGAGTGGACTATGACCTATCTTTGGGCCCTTTACCTAATTGATGTGACCATCCTCTACTGCCTGGACCCTGCTGAAAGGGAGAATATGTGTGGTATATCTATGAGACCACAGGTGATATTGTACCATATGCCTAAGCCCAGCTTGCAGGCATGATAATGACTGTCATACACGCACCCAGCCAGTAGAAGAAACTGTGACTCTCTTAGCTAGGATTAGGGCAACAAATAAGGTCCTGGGTCTCCTACTTATAGAAAAGTCACAGATGATTATGACAACTGTGCATACACAATGAGATACCATCTCATGCCAGTTAGAATGGCAGTCATTAAAATGTCAGACGACAACAGATTCTGGAGAGGTTTAGAAATAGAAATGCTTTTACACTGTTGTTGTGAGTGTAAAGTAGTTAAACCATTATGGAAGACAGTGTAGTGATTCCTCAAGGATCTAGAACTAGAAATACTATTTGATCCAGCAATCCCATTACTGGGTATATACCCAAAGGAGTATAAATCATTCTATTATAAAGACATATACACCTGTGTGTTTATTGTGGCACTGTTCTCAATAGCAAAGACTTGAAACCAACCCAAATACCCATCAATAATAGACTGGGTGAAAAAATGTGGTGCATATGCACCATGGAATACTATGCAGCCATAAAAAATGAGTTCATGTTCTTTGCAGTCACATGGATGATGCTGGAAACCATCATTCTCAGCAACTGGGTGATTTGACTATATTTCCTGGGTAAAGACAACAAATAGAACTATGTGATATACTTGGGCCAAGCACCTTAATGATGTGACTCACCTGTCCTGGCTCTTTTCTTAAGAATAATTCTGACATATTCCTGGGCCCATCAACAACATGACGGCCTGTGTTTATTCTGCCCTGGACTTACTTTCAGTGAGAATTGTGACATACCACTGGGGTCTGCACCCAAATGATGTGACTCTCCTGCCTTGACCTTGCCTAGATTGAAGATTGTTACATATCTCTGAGTGCATCATTTAGATTGTGTGACAATCCACTCCTGCCTGGGCACTGCCCACATAAGACATTGTGACATATCACTTGGCATAACACCCAGGTGGTGTGACTTTTCTTTTTTGCCAGGGTCCTGCCCACAGGGAGATACTGACCTATCTCTGGCTCACCACTCAGGTGATGTGACTTTCCTCTCTGGTCCATTCCCACAGAGGGGATTGCGACATATACCCAGGCTCAGCTCACTGGCATGATGATGACTCTCATACATAAACCCAGCCAAATGGAAAGATTTTCATTCTCCTTGCTAGACTTAGGGACATGAGTCAGGTCCAGGGTCTCATTCTTGGTCAAAAGATCACAGAAGATTATGACACTAACGCATATTTTATAAAGCCCCTTGGTGGTACAGAATGTCATAACAAGGTGCACCACGTAGGTGAGATTGTCTTTTTAAAAAAATATTTTTTAAAGAGATGGTGTTCCACCATGTTGGCCAGGATGGTCTCGATCTCTTGATCTCGTGATCTGCCTGCCTCGGCCTCCCAAAGTGCTGGGATTACAGGCGTGAGCCGACATGCCTGGCCTCGAGATTGTGAGTCTTATAAGCATACCCAGACAACAATTAGGACTTTCACCTTCACACATGGACAGAGCCTACTGATGAGGTCTTGAACCTCAGGCAGTCACAGTCCATAGTTGGAAATTTGACTGCCCAATATAGATCTGGCCACAGGTGGGTTGGTGAGTCATCTCTGAACTCAGCTCAAAGGCATGGTGATGACTCTCATACCTAGTTCTAGCCAATAGAAGAGATGGTGACTCTCAAACCTTGGATTACAGCAACAGGTATGGTCCTCAGTTTCTTACTCGTACAAAGGTTACAGAAAATTATTGACACTCACTAATACAGTATAATGCCTAGTTTCTACAGAGAGTGTTATAATAGGGCTCACCCCAAGGTTGAGATTGTGATTCCTGTATGCACAGCCTGCAGACAGTTAAAATTGTCATCCACACACATAAACAGAGCTGACTAGTAAGATCCTGAATCTCATTTACAGATGTAGTCCACAGTTTAAATTGTGACTGTTGTATGTACATCTGGCAACAGGTGGGTTAGTGACTCATTTCTAGACTGTAATTTCAGGCATGATGATGACTCTCATACATGGAACCAGCTGATCCAATGAGATAGGTGTTGACTCTAGTGTCTGGGCTTAGGGTAATAGGTACGATCAAATAATCAGACGTAATTGTGACTTTCTGGCATACCATATAAAGCCCTCAGGTGATACAGAGTGTCATAATGAAGCCCAGCAGAGAAGTGAAATTAACTCTTGTCTGCACACATGATAATGGTAAGAATTGTCACCCTCCCATGTGGACATAGCCCACTGTTTAGGTTCTGAGTTTCACACCAGAAGCCAGTTGAAAGTTAAAATTGTGACTCTTATTTGTGGATCCGAACCACAGGTAGGTTAGTGACTTATGAACCAAGATTCAGCATCTCTGTGAGACAGTGATTGCACTTGTGAGACATTGTAGATGGGGATTGAGGTCTCTCTCTCTCTCTCTCTCTTTTTTTTTTTTTTTTTTTGAGACAGGGTTTTGCTCTTGTTACCCAGGCTGGAGTGCAATGGTGTGATCTTGGCTCACCGCAACCTCTGCCTCCTGGGTTCAAGCAATTCTCCTGCCTCAGCCTCCCGAGTAGCTGGGACTACAGGCGCATGCCACCATGCCCAGCTATTTTTTGTATTTTTAGTAGAGATGGGGTTTCACCTTGTTGACCAGGATGGTCTCGATCTCTTGACCTTGTGATCCACCCACCTCGGCCTCCCAAAGTGCTGGGATTATAGGCGTCAGACACCACGCCTGGCCGGGATTGAGCTCTCATGCATGGATTCGGGTCACTGTTAAGATTGTGACTCACACCCTTGGGTCAACTCACAGGAGGTGTTGACTTTAATACCTGGAGCCAGGAAATGTGTGGTACTGTGAATCTTATCCCTAGACCTTCTGCAGCTGTGCTTGTGAAATATACACTCACTCAGCATCTGATTAATTTTTCTCTCCTGCCTGGGCCCAGCCTATAGTTTGGATTGTATAATATACCAGGGAAAATAACCTTGGTGATGTGACTCTTCTGCCTGAGTTATGCCCTCAGGGGGAATTGTGACATATGTCTGGGCCAATCACCTAGGTGATGTGACTCTACTTTTCCACCTGATCCCTGCTTTTAGGGGGATTGTGACATATCCCTGGGTTCTATCCCCACAGGGGCCATTGTGATGTGTCTCTAAGCTCATCAACTAGGTGGTGTGGTTCTACTCTCTGCCTGGGCCCTGCCCCAAATGAGAATTTGAAGTATCACTGGGCCCATCACCTAAGTGATGACTCTCTTCTCCAGTCTGAGTCATATTTACAGAGAAGATTGTGACATATTTCTGGGCCAAGAACCTAGAAGATGTAACTCATTTTTCCTGCCTGGGCCCTGCCCACACAAGAAATTGTGACATATCACTGGACTAAGCACTTAGGTTTTGTGACTCTCCTGCCTGAGCCCAGTCTTAAGTAGACATTGTGACACACTACTGGTCTTAGGACTCAGGTGATGTGAACCCTCCCTCTAGGCCCTGCCTATAGCAGGAATATTGACATATTTCTGAATTAACATTCAGGGTGACTTTCCTGCCTAGTCCTTGCCAACAGGTGAGATTGTGACATATTCTTAAGCTTAGTTCACAGGCATGATGATAACTCTTATACATTGACCCAGCCTATATATATATATAGATTGAAATGGAGCTTTGCTTTTGTTGCCCAGGCTGGAGTGCAATGGCATGATTTTGTCTCACTGCAACCTCTGCCTCCAGGGTTCAAGCAATTCTGCCTCAGACTCTGAGTAGCTGGAATTACAGGCATGTGCCACTACGCCTGGCTTATTTTGTATTTGCTTAGTAGAGACAGGGTTTCTCCATGTTGGTCAGGCTGGTCTTGAACTCCCGACCTCGGGTTATTTACTCACCTCGGCCTCCTAAAATGCTGGGATTACAAGCGTGAGCCACCATGCCTGACCCATTAGGAAAAATTTTGACTGTCCTAGTTAGGCTTAGTAAAATGGGTAATGTTCCCCATATGTTCTTGGCCTTTCACTTGCACAAAGGTCACGGAAGATTACGATACCCCAGCATATTTCATAAACTTCTTGGGTGGTATACAAAGTGTTATAACAGGGCCCAGCACACAGGTGAGATTGTGACTCTCATAGGCACACACAGCCAACAGTAAGAATTGTCACTTTGTCACATGGACAAAGCCGACTGTGATGTATTCCTAGACTCTGCACCCAAATAATGTGATTCTTGTGTCTGAGTCCCCCCCTCAGAGAGCATTCCGGCATATCTAGGGTCACATTATCTAGTTAATGTTACTCTCCTTTGATGCCTTGTTTCTGTCCACAAGGTGGATTGTCACATGTCACTGGGTCTGGCATCAAGGTAATGTGACTATTCTTCATGGGCCCTGTCCACAGGGTGGATTGTTACATATACCTTGCCCAGATCACAGGTATGATGATGAATTTTATACATAAACCCAGTCAATAAGAGAGATTTTTATTATTATAGATTGCCTTATGGGCATGGGTAAGGTTGTGGGTATCCAACTTGTAAATGGTAACTGAGGATTGTTACATTTATGCATATCACATAGAGCTCTAGGGTAGTACAGAGACTGCCATAACAGGGTCCACAGCACAGGTGAGATTGTGCCTCTATAGGAACACTGTGCTGACAGTTAACATTGTCACCCTCAGCTGGGTGCGGTGGCTCAAGCCTGAAATCCCAGAACTTTGGGAGGCCAAGGAGAGTGGATCACTTGAGGTCAGGAGTTCAAGACCAGCCTGAATAACATGGTGAAACCTTGTCTCACTAAAAATACAAAACTTAGTTGGGAGTGGTGGTGGGCTCCTATAATCCTAGCCACTTGGGAAGCTGAGGCAGGAGAGTTGCTTAAACCTGGGAAGCAGAGGTTGCAGTGAGCCAAGATTGCGCCACTGCACTCCTGCCTGGGTGACAGAGTGAGTCTCCATCTCAGAAACAAAAACAGATTGTCACCATCGCACATGAAAAAAGCCCACTAATGGGGCTCTGAATCTCACATGAAGACACAATCCAGTTTAAATTGTCTGTCATATGTAGATCTGGCCACAGGTTGGACCCAGCTTACAGGCATCGTGTTTACTCTTATACCTGGTCCCAGACAACAGGAGAGATGTTACCTCTTGCAGCTATGCTAAGAACAAGTAAGGTCCTGAGTTTTTTTACTGGTACTAAAGTCACAGATGATTACAGCACTCACACATATTATATAATGTCCATGGGTGGTAAAGAGAATGCCATAACAGGAACCAACACAAAGTTTAGATTGTGTCTCTTATATGTACATCCAGCCAACAGTTAGAACATTTACCCTAACACATAGACATATCCCACTGGTAAGGTTCCAAATCTGACTCACAGATGAGGTCCACAGTTGAAATTGAGACTATGATATGTGGATCCAGTCACAGATGGGATGGTGACTCATTTCTAGATCTAGCTCACAGGCATATAGTGATGACTGTCATACCTAAACTCAACCAATAAAAAAATGTTGACACTCATGCCTGGGCTTAGAGTAATGGGTCAGATCATGGGTCCATAATAGCCTGAAGGTCTCAGAGAAGATTTACATGCTCAAGCATAACATATGAAGCCCTCAGGTAAAACAGAGGGTGTCATAACAAAGCCCAGCACAGAGGTGAGATTGTGACCTTTATATGCAGACTCAGCAAGTAAATGATCAGGAGTGTCATCTCATCCCCGCAAATGTACACAGCCTACTGTTGACTCTCACACCCAAAGGTAGTTGAAAGTGGGAATTTTGACTTTCATATGTACATACAGTCCACAGGTAAGATAGTGACTCTTGGACCAAGATTCAGCACCCCAGTGGTGCTATGACTACCTTACCAGGCCAATACTTGCCAATGAAGTTGGGCAGTCACAGCAAGAGTTGACTCTCATATCTGGATTTTGAACATTTGCAAGATTGTGAGTCTTCTCTCTGGACCTTCTCTCAGATATAATTTGATTTATACTTTTGCCTAGCACCTGATTTGTTTTGCTCTGCCTAAGCCCAGCACATAGTTGAAATGTGTACACATATGTGGATCACACACCCATGTGATATGACTTTTCTGCCTGGGACCTGATCTCAGGGGGAACTTTAATGTATATATCAGTCACCTAGGTAACGTGATTCTTCTCTCCTGCCTGAGCCAAGCACACAAAATGCATTATGGCATATTTCAGAACCTAGAATGTAGCCAAAGTGATGTAACTTTTCTTTCTTGCCTGGACCCTGGCCTTCGAAGGTATTGTGACATATTACTGAAACCAATACCTATGTTATAAGATTTTCCTCTGTTGCCTGTGACATACTTACACCAGGATTGTGGCATATCGCTGGGCTGAGGACCTAGAAGACGTGACTGCTTTTCCTGCATGGTTTCTGTCTATAGAAGGATTTGTAACATACTGCTGGGCTAAGATTCAAGATGATCAGATGCTATTACCAGTGCCCTGCCTATAATGGGCATTATGACATATCACTGGGCCTAGCACTCAGGTTATTTGACTCTCCTGCCTTGTCCCTGCACACAGGTGGGATTGAGACATATGCTTCACGAAAGCTTTCAGCCTGATAATGACTCTCATACATAGACACAGCCAATAGAGAGACATTTTTATGCTTTCAGCTAGTCTTAGGGCAACAGGTAAGGTCCTGGGTCTTTTTTTTTTTTTTTTTTTAAAGATGGAGTTTCAGCATGATGGCCAGGCTCGTCTTGAACTCCTGACCTCAGGTGATCCACTTATCTCAGCCTCCCAAAGTGCTAGGATTACAGGCATGAGCCACCACACCTGGCGGTCCTGGGTCTTTTAATTGTAGAAAGGTCAGAGAATTATGACACTCATGGACATCCTATAAAGCACTTGCGTGACATTGAGAGTGTCATAACAGGACCTAGCACACATGTAAGTTGATGACTCTCATAGGCACATCCAGATAATGGTTAGAATTGTCATCCTCACACATAAACAAAACTTACTGATGAGGTCCTGAATCTCACACACAGACACAGACCACAGTTGGAATTGTTACTGTCATATGTGGATCCAGGCACAGATTAGATACTGACTCATTTCTGGACCAAGCTTACAGGCACCCTAATGACTCTGATACCTGTACTTAGCCAATAGAAGAGACATGACTTTCATATCTAGGCTAAGGGCAACTGACAAGATGTTGGGTCCGTGTCAGCATAAAAGTCTTGGAACAAATTGTGACTTTCACACATACTATATAAAGCTTTCAGGTGGTACAGAGAGTGTCACCACAGGGCCCAAAATTTTAAATGATCAGACTGTCATACCAGTGCCCTGCCTATAGTGGACATTGTGACATATTGCTGGGCCTAGTACCCATCTGATGCGACTCTCCTTTCCTGGTGAATTAGTAAATTTGTGTTTCTCATATACACACTCAGCAGACAGTAAAAATTATCACCTTCCAACATGGACAGAGACCATTGTCGAGGCTCTGAATCTCACACTAGAAGGCAGTAGAAAGTTGGAATTGTAATGTTCATACATGGATCCAGTCTGCAGGTATGTTGGTGAATCTCAGAACGTGTTTCTCTTCTTCTTCTTCTTTTTTTTTTTTTTTTTGAGATGGAGTTTTGCTCTTCTTGCCCAGTCTAGAGTGCAATGGCATGGTTTTGGCTCACGGAAACCTCCGCCTCCCAGGTTAAATTGATTCTCCTACCTCTGTATCCTGAGTAGCTGGGATTACAAGGCATGTACCACCAAGCCCAGCTAATTTTTGTATTTTTAGTTGAGATGGAGTTTTACCATCTTGACCAGGCTGGTCTTGAACTCCTGACTGTGTGATCCACCTGCCTCAGCCTCCCAAAGTGCTGGGATTACAGGAATGAGCCACTGCTTCTGGCCTACCAGGTTTCAGCACACTTGTAGGATGTGACTTCAGGACACAGTCACAGGACAGAGTCACAGTCACAGATTGTGACTCTCATGCACAGATTCAGACCACTGTTGAGATTGTTCCCGGCATACTTGGCCCCAACTCACAGCAGTTGACTCTCATAACTTGAGTAGGGACATGTGTGGGATTATGAATCTCATCCTTGGACTTTCCACAGGTGTGCTTGTTACATATACCTTTGTCTAGCACCTAACTGATTTGACTATGCTGCCTGGGTACAGCTCACACATTGGAGAGTAAAATATAACTGAGCCAAGGACCTGGGTAATGTGATTCTCTTGCCTAGGCCTTGTCCTCACGGAGGACTTTGACATATCTCTGGACCCATCACCTAGGTGATGTGGCTATCTTCTTCTGCCCACAAGGTAGTTGTCACATATCACAGGGTCCATCAGCTAGGTGAAGAGAGTCTCCTCTTTTTCCTGGGCCCTGAACCAAGTGAGGATTGTGGCATATTGCTGGGGCCTGTACCCAAATGACTTAACTCTCTTGAGCAATGCCAAGAAGAGGCATTGTGACATATCTATGGTTCATCACCTAGGTGATGTGACTCCCTCTCCTGCCTAGATTCTGTACAAAATGTGGATTTGGAAATATTGCTTGGCCAAGCACCCGGGTGATGTCTATGACTAGGTTTCAGCACACCTGTAGGATGTGACTGCTGTACCAGAACACAGTTACAGGTGAAAATGTGGCTCTTATGCGTGGAGTAAGATTATTGTTGAGATTGTTACTGGTGTATTTGGGTCCAACTCACACTCATATGCACAGTCAGCCAACAGTGACACTCAGATGAGTCACCGTCAATGACTCTGCCTGGGCCCTGCCCAAAGCAGGCATTGTGACATGTTGCTAAGCCTAGCACTCAGTTGATGTGACACACCTTCCAGGCCCTGCACACAGGAGGCATATTGACATGTTCCTGGCCCAGCATTTAGTTATGTGACTTTCCTGCCTAGTTCATGCCCACAGGTTACTTTCTGAAATATGCTTATGTTCAGCTCACAGGCATGATAATAATTCTTACACATGGACCTAGCCAATAAGAGAGATTTTAATGCTTGTAGCCAGACTTAGAGCAACCCATATGGTCTCAGGTCTCCTACTTGTAGAAAGGTCACAGAGAATTATGTGTATAAAGGTCGCATAGAACTCATGCGTATCTTATAAAGTTCTTGTGTGGTACATACAGAGTGTCATAACACGGCACAGAACACAGGTGAGATTGTGAGTTTTTAAGGCAAAAATAGCCAACTGTAAGAATAGTTACCCACTCACATGGACACAGCCCATTTTTGAAGTTCTGAATCTCAAATTTGGAAATTGTCCGATGATGGAATTGTGACTTGTGGATTCTATCTACAGGTAGAATGGTGACTCTCTGCCCAAGACTTAGCACAGTTATGAGGTTGTGCCTCCCCTACCACACACTGCTCACAGTGGAGGTAAAGTTCTTATACACAAATACAGTCCAGCATTTAAAATGTGAATCACATACTTGGACCCAACTCACAGAAATAGTGAACTCTCACACCTGGAGCTGGAGGGTATACGGTATTGTGAATACCATCCCTGGACCTCCTCCGAGGTATTTATAACGTATGAAAATTTTAATACTTGGGAAATTACTCTTTTGTCTGAGCCCAGCCCAGAGTTGGAACTGTGATGTACACCTGGGCCAAGCACCAATGTGACATGACTCTCTGTCTTGGGCCTTGTCTTTAAAAGAGATTGTGACATACTTCTGAGCTAATCACTTAGAAATGTGACTTAATTCTGTCTGAGACCTGTCTACAAGCAGCATTGTGACATATTTTTAGGCCTCTAATGTGAATTAATGTGACTCTCATGTTCCACTTTTGCCCTGCCCTAAATATGGACTTTGACATATTGATGGGCCCATTATCTAGGTGATAAGACTCTTCTCACCTGTCTGGGCCTTGCTTACAAAGGGGATTGTAACAAACCGCTGGGCCCAGCACTGAGGTAATGTGACTCTCTCTTTCTGACTAGGCCTTGCCTACAGAAAAGATTGAGACATATCACTGGGCCAGTCACCTACGTAATGCTACTCACCCTTCTGGTTTCTGCCCACTGATGAGATTGTGACATATATACCTAGGCCTAGCTTACAGGCATGATGATGACTCTCATACATGAACCCAGCCAATAAGAGAGGTTTTTACTCTCTTAGTTAGGCTTATAACAACAGGTATGCTCTCGAGTATCTTACTGGTAGAGAGGTCACAGAAAATTTGGAAACTCACACATATCCTATAAAGCCCTTGAATGATGCAGAGATGTTGTAACAGGCCAACTAGGATTGTCACTCTCAAACATGGACACAGTCCACTTCTGAGGTTCTGAATCTCACACCTGATGGCAGACAAAAGTTGAAACTGTGACTCTCATATGTGAGTTTGATTGACAGGTAAAATAATAACTCTTGGACAAAACCTCAGCACTCCTGTTAGGCTGTGTCTGTCCTACTAAGACACTGTGTGCAGGTGGAGTTGAGGCTCTCATGTACGGATCCTTTCCACTGTTGAAATAGTGAGTTGCATGCATTGACATAACTCACAGGAGGAATCGACTCTCATACCGGCAGCTGGGACATGTGCAGGATTAGAAATTTTATTCCTGGATTTTACTGCAGGTGCGATTTTGACATATACCTTTGCCTAGCACCTGACAGATTTTACTTTCCTGTCTGGGCCAAGCCTACAGTTGGGATTGTGACATATACATGTGCTGAGTACATGGGTGACATAACATTCCTGCCTGGCCCTGCCTTTAAGAGAAATTGTTAAATATCTCTGGGCCAATCACCTGGTGATGTGACTCTTTTTTAATTGAGGCTTTGCTTACAGAAAGCATTGTGACGTATCTCTGGACACATTACCTAGGATATGTGACTCTACACTCTTGGCTGGGCTTTGCCCCATTGAGGATTGTGATATATTACTGAACCCAAGAACTAGGTGATATAACTCTTCTCTCTGGGTTAAACCATAATTAAAGGGGGCATTGTGACATTTTGCTGTGCCCAGCATCTAGGTGATATGACACCTCTTTTCTGCCTGAGCCCTGCCTACAGAAGGCATTGTAACATATCACTGAGTTAAGCAGCCAGGTGATGTAACTCTCCCCTCGGGCCCTGCTCATAGCAAAAATGTTACCATTTGTTTCCTCACATTCAGGTGATGTAAACCTATGCATGGTCCGTGCCCATATATGAGATTGTGACAGATACCAAGGCCCAATTCACAGGCATAATGACATATACCAAGGCCCAACTTTCACTTGTAGAAAGGTCACAGATTACAACACTCATACATATTTTATAAAGTTCCTGAGTGGCATGGAGAGTGTGGTAATAGGGCCCGGCACACAGGTGGGATTGTGAATCTCATAGCACACACAGCTAATGGTAAGAATTGTCACTTTCCCACATGGACACAGCCCACTCACTGTTGAGGTTCTGAATCTCACTCAGAGGCAGTCAAAAGTTGGAACTGTGACTCTTATATGTGAATCTCTTCAACAAAAAAAGATGATATCAGACTAATATTCAGCACACATGTGAGGCTGTTAATCTCCTACCAAGATAGCGCCTGCAGGTGGTCTTGGGGTTCTCATGCATGAGTCCAATTCACCATTGTGATTCTGACTTGCATACTTGTACTCAACTCACAGGTGTTCACTCTCTTATCTGGTGTTGGGACCAGTGTGGGATTGTAAGTCTAACCTCTGGACATTCATGCAGGTGTGATTGTGACAGAACTTTTCCCAGCTCCTGATATTTGACTATTTTTCCTAAAGCTCAAAATGGGACAGTGATATACATTTGGGCCATATAAGTTGGCAATGTGACTCTTCTATCTTGGTCCTGTTCTTAGAGAAAATTTTGACATGTCTCTTGGCCTATCACCTGGGTGGCATTACCATCTTTTTCTACGTGGGCCCTGCCCACAGAAAAAATTGTGATGTATCTTTAAGCCAGTCACCTGGATTATGTGACTCTTCCCTTCTGCCTGTGCCTTGCTTCCAGTAGGAAGTGTGATATATCACTGGACCCTGCGTCCAAATAATGTGACTCTTCTGCCTGGGCCCTGCCTGCAATGGGCATTGTGACTCTCACAGGTAAATCCGGCCAACAATTGGGATTGTCATCTTTGCCTTCAAACATAGACACAGCCCACAGATGAGGTTATACATCATGTGCTATAGCTGGCCTAAAGTTAGAGCCTGAACAACACTATTTTATAAAAGACAAAGTTGTGTTTTAAATTAAGTTGTAATGGCTGCTCCATTCTCCACACAATAACTGCTGGCCTTGGCTTCTGTAAATAAAACTGCCAGCCTTGCTCTGCAAACTAGGTAAGGCTGCATACCTTCCTTATTAGTAACTGCCAAAATTGCTAGCCTTTGCTTACCGGTAGTGACTAGAATAAACAGCCGAAGCTAATTTCATCATGGCCCCTGCGCCCTGTAATAAATAACTAAGATCTGTTATTTCCACTACAACCCAGATGATGTGCAAACTAAGGCTTATTTTGACTTCTGTAAACCACTTAGGTAACAATCGAAGTGACAATATATCCACAATATGTCCTCTAGCCCTTGGAATGTCCGGAGACCCACACCCTCCTCTCTGCCTGGGAGATGATTTACGGAATCCCCTAAATGTCTGAATCCCTTCACCCCCACCCCCGCCACATACTCTTACCCAGGAGGAAGCTATAAAAGGTATTGACACCCTCCCTCCGGGGCCACGGGTGGAGTCCGCCGTGGTCGCCGGCAATAAAGACCCTGCAATTTGGCCTACTTTTGTCTTGGTATTAACTTTCTATGCTCGGTTCAGTACAACAATCTCACATGTGAATAGACACCACGGTTGGAATTGTGACTGTCAGATGTGGATTTGGCCACAGGTTGAACAGCAAGTCATGTTTTGACTCAACTCACAAGCTCAATGTTATCTCTTATACCTGAATCCAGCTAATGGAAAAGATGTTGGCTCTCACTGTTAGGCTTAGGGCAATGGGTGTGGTTCTGGGTTTTCCACTTGTACAGAGGTCACAGAAAATTGCAACACTTATGCATACTATATAATGCCCTAGGGGGAAACAGGGAGTGTCATAACACAGCCCAATTTCATAAGAAACTGAGGTTGTTATTTGCATATGCACAACCAGCTGACAGAATTGTCACCCTCACACGTGGGCAGATCCCACTGGTGAGGTTCTAAATTTGGGGGGTGGGGCAGCTGCCTTCCAGGCATACCTCGATCAAATGTGATATACCTCGATCAAATACCTATGTGAGGTAACTCTCCAGCCTGGACCTTCCCCACAGAGTGCATTTGAAATATCTTTGGGTTTATTGCCCTCAGTGATGTGACTCTACTTTCCTGCCTGATCCTGGCCTCCACTGAGAACTGTGACATATTGCTAGGCCTAGTACCTAGGTTATGTGACTCTTCTTTGCTGCTTGTACCTACATTTGGAAGGGATTGTGGCATATTTCTAGGCCAAGAACCTTGGTGATGGGACTCTCCTGCCTTGGCCCTGCCTTCAGGAAAAATTGTGACATAACTCTGGGTCTATTACCTAGGTGATGTGACTCTGGTGTCTTGCCTGGGCCAGCCCAAAGGGGTCACTGTGACATATTTCTGAGAACATCACAGAGGTGCTGTGACTTTTCTGTTTTTCCAGGCCCTGGTTCCAGTAGGAATTGTGATATAACACCAGGTCCATACTGTAGGGTACTCATGTAACTCTTCTAACCTGTCTGGGCTCTGCTTACAAGAAAGATCGTGACATATGGCTGGGCCCATCACCTAGTCAATGTGACTCTCCTTTTCTTCCTATGCCCTGCTGTCAGTCAAGATTGCAACAAATCTCTGTGCCAATCAGTTGTGTGATATGACTCTTCTCTCTTGTCTGGGCCCTGCTAACAGAGAGCATTGTGACTTATCGCTAGGCTCAGCATTGAGGTAATGTGACTCTTCTTGCTGCCTGGGCCCTACTTACAGAAGGAATTGTGACATACTACTAAACCAAGTATTCAGATGATGTGACTCTCCTGTCTGTGCCCTGCCTACAGTGGGCATTGTGACATATCACTGAGCCTAGCACCAAGATTGTCCGACCCCCTTTTTGTCATCCCTTTCCCAGTTAGCTGGTCCCAAGAAACACTATGAGAAACCGAAGGCCAAGTCCAGGTTTATTGGGATCTCCGGGCAACTCAGACAGGCGTGGAGGAAGAAAGCTGCGCCTAACGGC
>CAUYLZ010099027.1:0-18934 GCA_963573645.1 Pithecia hirsuta
GGCGGGGCCGGGGGCGGGGCCGGAGCCGGGCGGGGCCGGGGGCGGGGGCGGGGCCGGAGCCGGGCGGGGGCGGGGCCGGGGCCGGGGACCGGGTGGGAGAATACAAACAAGGTCCCGTCGTTTACAAGCGTCTGCTGCCTATTGTCAGCTCCTAACCAATCCTCCGTTCGCCAAGAAGCCTCCATAGGGGAAGGGATAAAGAATTTGGGGCTGTTTTGTTTACTGCAGTATCCTGAGGGGCTAGAATAGTGTCTGGCATTTAGAAGACACTCAAAAACATGTTGAGTGAATGAATGAATGAACGAACTAAAGAATGAATGGGTTCTCTCCTGGCTCCCTCACTTATTAGTTGTTTAAACCTCCATGATCATAATTCTCCAACCAGTAAAACGAGGATAAAAATATCTACCATTGAGTAAATGTTGTAAATATTTAAAACATTCCCCGTTTTAGATTCTCCTCTCTTCTCTGTGGGTCTCTCCTCCATACTCCTACCCTTCCCTCAACCCCCCACTGAACAACGTGTTTCAGGATAGACAGAAAGGCAGATATGCTTCATGTTTGTCTACCTGTTATTTATGGCCTGTCAGCTTCCAAAACAGACTCTGAGGCTGGGCGCGGTGGCTCACACTTGTAATCCCAGCACTTTGGGAAGCCAAGGCAGATGGATCACCTGAGGCCAAGAGTTCAAGACCAGCCTAGCCAACATGGTAAAACCCCGTGTCTACTAAAAATACAAAAATTAACTGGGTGTGGGGGCGGGCGCCTGTAATCCCACTTACTCAGGAGCCTGAGGCAGTAGAATAGCTTGAACTTGGGAAATGGAGGTGGCAGTGAGCTGAGATTGCACCATTGCACTCCAGCCTGGGTGACAAGAGCGAAACTCCGTCTCAAAACAACAACAACAAAAACCCAAAACCCAAAATAGGCTATGAGGGAGATTTCAAGTAAAATGTATGTGTATTCTAAACATTACAGCTACTGAAATGGAAATGTTAATATCTTTTTGAAGGAGAGGGGAAAAAATACACTAACCACCTAAATTATTTTAACTGAGTATTCAGTCTCACTTTTAGCTTTCTGGCCTTGTAGGAAAGGGAGGAAAAGGATGTTTCATACTTTTTGTGGATGGAAAAAATGAGCCTTTTAATCTATGAACTCAACTAACATTTGCTGATACTTCTTTAAGGCTGGGCACAAGGGTGATCATAAAGAGGATGTCACAGTCCTGCCTCTCATGTGACCCTTGGCAGAATTCCCACCAGTCCCCTAAGATCTGAAGGGAACTCATCTAGGATCCTATTCCTTATAAAAGACATTCAACATTGAAAATATTTTCAGCCACAGTTTTAGAGAATTTGCAGAAATAGGCTCTGAAAATGGGGGAGATCCAATACCAAACTCCATGTGCCACATGCACTCTTTTATATAAACATATATATTAATATAAAACTATATCAAAATGTTAACTATGACTTATTGCAAATTGGATGATAGTAGGTGATTTTTATTTTGTTTCCTTTCCAAACATTCTACAGTAAATATCTTGCTTATATTATTAGGAAAAAAAGTTTTAAAAACAAATGTAGTCTATCCCAATATGTGAAGAGCTTGGAAGTTGTCACTCCACTCCCCACAACAAGAGAAAAGCTGAACAAATTGAAGATCAACAACTCTTCTTGTTTCGGTATCAGGGAATCAAGTCACAGGGCAAACTACAAAAACTGGACAGACAGACAAATGAGAAGAATCACAGATTAGAGGGACCAGAAGCCTCTGAAATCATAGCAAAACTTGAATTATAATTGACCTAATTGCTGGAGACTGAGTGTGGACTAGCTTGAGAGTTAAACACTGTTGGGTACTCAGTCTTAGTGGGATTCTCCCCCACTTGCTTGAGGTTTAACTCCAAGAAGCTCTACCAAGTTCTCGTGGTAAAGACCACAGGAAAAATCCTGTCTGGCCAGTGGGAGGGGATAAATAACCATTTTAAGATATGCCCAGAGTGTTCTGTAACAAAAAACTTTCCTCAAGAGGAATTACATTACCGGAGCCTAAACTGACCTAGCAGAAGGGCAATTAGACAACTCAGCCCCCTGTAGCCTTCCTGTCTATCATGACTGAAGGAAAAAAGCAAAGGCTAAGAAACTTCTCTGAGGATCGTAGCCCAGAGACTCGGGCCCATAAAGCAAATCCCTGAGATTTAATCATAAGACTGTAGAATGTTTTGCCTACATGGTATCTTACCACCAGATCAACTGGACTCTGTAGTATAATAACAGTGGATTACAACTCCATTTAAGAAGGCATTTCTAGGAAAACCCAAAGACAATGGAGGAGACAAAAATGAGGACACTAGATAAAACGGAAGCCTCTGACACCTACAACTAGAGCAAACATTTAACACAGCCCAATTCTTAGCCAGATAAACATAACACCTCACCCTAAAGGATCGTTTGTCTCAGCTCCCATGATCTGATACGTTATATCTAGCTTTTACCAAAAAATTACAAGGCATGCTGAAAGGCAGACAACTCTAAGCACAATTGGAAGAGACAAAGCAAGCTTAGAAATAAGACCCAGAGATGGCAGAGAATTTACAAATCAGACCAGGAATTTAAAATCACGATGATTGCTATGCTAAGGCTTTTGTGTTATAGAAAAATATCTGGTTTGGTTCCTGCCCAGAGCTCCTAAATCCCCTGTAATTTCCTGAATAATAGATGTGATACAAGTTATAATGAGGCTACTCTTGGTGGGCCCCTAGATAGCTTTTGGATGGAGGCTGGCCACCAAGAAGACCAAGCTGTATAATCAATAAAGCCTGGAACTTTCAGCCCTATCCCTTCCACTCCAACCTCCAGGAAGGAGAGAGGGACTGGCGATTGAGTTAATGATCAATCATGCCTACGTGATGTAACCTCCACAAGTAACCCCTGAACAACAAACAGAGTTTGAAGAGCTTCTGGGTTGGTTAACACATTAAGGTTCTGGGAGGGTGGTGTTAGAGAGGGCATGGAAGCTCAGTGCCCCTTTCCCCCATACCTTGTCCTAGTTATCTCCTCCACTTGGCTGTTCCTGAGTTGTATCTTTTGTATAAACCAGTAATAGTAAGTAAAGTGCTTTCGTGAGTTCTGTATCTGTAGGGTTTTTTTAAAGATGTTCTTTATCAGATTGAGAATAACTGTTCAAAATAATAATAGCAGCCACATATGGGGTGGTTATAGCTTATAAATAAATAAAATGTATAAGATATTGGGAATACTCTTTCCTAAGATACCTGTGTGCTACCCATGAATTAGTATATTGTTATTTGAAAATGGACTTAGATTAGTTATAATGTATATTGCAAACTCTAGGGCAGTCACTAAAGATTTGTTAGAAAGAAGTATAATTAATGTGATGGTTAATATTCAGTGTCAGTTTGATTGGGTTGAAGGATGCAAAGTATTGAACGTGGGTATATCTGTGAAGGTGTTGCCTAAGGAGATTAAAATTTGAGTCAGTGGACTGGGAAAGGCAGACCCACCCCCAGTCTGGGTGGGCACCATCTCATCAGCTGCCACTATGACCAGAATACAAACAGGCAGAAGAGTGTGGAAAGACTAGTCTGGCTAAGTCTTCTGGCCTCCATCTTTCTCCTCTGCTGGATCTTCCTACCCTTGAACATCAAACTCTAGCTCATAATAATGTATCAGTATTGGCTCATCAATTGTAAGAAATATACCATATAATGGTAAGGTATTATTAATAGGTGCAACTGTGGTAGGGGAGGGGGAGTATATGGGAAATCTCTGAACTATATGCTCAATTTTTCTGTAAATGAGGTTTATTATTTTAAATGCACTTTGTTCATTAACTCACTTAACATTTACTTATTGCTATTTATGCCAAGCACTGTTATAGGTGTTGGAGAGAGCATGGTGTATGACACAGACCAAGTCTCTGCTGTCTTATGGGACTTATATTCTAGTGGGGGATGGTGGTACTGACACAAACCCATGAGTGAACAAGATAATTTCAGAGTGACATGAAGATAAAGTAACCTGGTGGTTAGCTAGGGAGTGCCTGGGAGAGCTACCTTGGACAAGCCGATCTGGAAGGACCTCTCTCAGTTGAGGGCATCTGGACAGAGACTTGAAAGCCTAGTGCCTGGAATTCCAGGAAGACCAGGCTAGAAGAAGAACAAATGCTAAAGTCCAGAAGGCTCTGGAACTGGCACCAGTTAGAGAAGGAAAGGAAGGAGTCCGCTGTGGAGTCATGGATGACTTGTACTCGTGGGCTTGAGCCATGGGCTGGATGGTGGTATCATGAATTGACGTGGGAAAGACCAAGAAACCCTCTAGGGTTGGAGGATGGAAATCAAATGTCAAGAAAGCAGTGTGAGAATCCTAAGGCCTGTGAGTGGGCACAGCAAGGTGGGTAGCCATGCCAAGCAGAATTGGGGGGAGCCATGGAGGTCCATCATGGGTGACAGAACCTGAACACAACCTAAACCTGGCATGATCATTGGGCAAAGGGGGCATCCATCGGTGAAAGTTGCTTGGCACAGGGGGTTGGAGCGTGATGAAGTCCTGCAATGCGAGGGTGGCATCCACATGGGGTAGTGGGGTGGGGCCCTGTGTGAGACTCAGAACCTGAGAGGATTGAGGAGGAAATTCTCATAGGGACAGCCTGGAGTGGGGTCTTGGGCCCCAAATGGGTTGAAGAGGGCATCTATGCTGGGAAGAAGATGGCAGCAGGAATGCAAGAGTGGTTGCACATGGGTAATTGATAAAAATACAAATATAGTAAGGATAATGGGTGCTAGGGTTCTCATTGTCTGAGAAGGAAGTTGCAAGTATTGAAAGGCAGAAACTAGAACTAACCCTATAATATGGGGTTGGAATTGGTGGTGTTGATGTGAACTCATGATTTTCTATAAATAGATAGATGGATGGATAGATAGATGGATAGATGAACAGATAGGATAGATAGATATAGGATAGGCCAGGCGCCGTGGCTCATGCCTGAAATCCCAGTACTTTGGGAGGCGGAGGTGGGTGGATCGCTTGAGTCCAGGGGTTTCAGACCATCCTGGGCAACATGACAAACACACATCTCTACCAAAAATACATGCCTGGGGTCCCAGCTACTCGGAAGGCTGAGGTGGGAGGATCACTGAGCCTGGGAGGTCAAGACTTCAGTGAGCCACTGCACTCTAGCCTAAGCAACAGAGTGATAACCTCTCTTTCAAAAAAAAAAGAAAAAAAAAGAAGACAAAAAGAAATATAGATAGATATAGATAAAGACATAAAGGTGTGTATATATTTTCCCTCTAACTCTGCCCTCTGAGATGTGTGTGTGTGTGTGTGTGTGTGTGTGCGCATTTCCTCCAGCCCTGTCGCGCGTGTGTATGTGTGTGCGCATTTCCTCCAGCCCTGTCCTCTGCAAAACCTGACAACACTTCGACAGCAGTGAACACACCTAGCTTCCCGATCTTCAATTCTAAATATAGAATCGAAAGGAACTGGATTCCTTGCAAAAGGCACTGGATTATTTGAAAAAATGACTGATTCCAGGGTATAGGCAGGCAAAGTGCAAGGTAAATTTGAACACTTTATTCAAGAAGGCAAGGAAGTACTCAAACAGTGTTGGGGCCATGTCAAAAGGACTGGCCAAAACAGGGACAATTTGAGAAATCATGCTGGTAGTGGGCTATAACCCTGAATAAAAAGGAAAATCATGAGTCCACATTTGTGGTTTCTTTTTTAAACAGTGAATAATTAGCAAGTTTGATGAAGAACACTATATTTATGTAGTCTCAAAGTGTCTCATCACAAAGATACTTGTTAATTAAAAAGGGGAAAAGAATAATTTTACAGTGGTAAACCCCAATGAGTTCATCTTAAACATTAAAATGGAACTTCATCAATAATGAGACAAAGCAGAACTGTGCACCAGGCAACAGGAAGTGATGACAAGAAGACAGCACCTCATCTGTGATGCTTCCACCAAAGGTGCATAACCAAATGACACAAGGCCCAGCCCTCAGCCCTCTTCATCTGTTCTTTGTTTTTGATTTTTTTGTTTTTGTTTTTGAGACAGAGTCTTGCTCTGTTGCCTGGGCTGGACTGCAATGGTGCGACCTTGGCTCACTGCAACCCCCACCTCCTGGGTTCAAGCGATTCTCCTGCCTCAGCCTCCCGAGTAGCTGGGATTATAGGTGCCTGCCACCATGCCTAGCTAATTTTTGTATTTTTAGTAGAGATAGGGTTTCACCATGGTGGTCAGGCTGGTCTCGAACTCCTGACCTCAGGTGATCCACCCACCTCGGCCTCCCAAAGTGCTGGGATTACAGGCATGAGCCACCATGCCTGGCCTTCATCTGCAACTGCTGGCTTAATGTTCCAGGTCCATGTTGATGATGCACAAATTTATACTTCCATCTCGTACCTTTCTACTGAGGCCTTTCCATGGAGGGAGCTACGGAAGCCCATCACGGACATCCTACAGAGTAACTGGCCTGTAGTCTCCATAAGTATCAAGGTCTTGAAGGTCAAAGTCTGGGGAACCGTTTAAGACTGAAGGAGCCTAGAGACATGACCACTACATGTGATTCGTGATTCTGAACTGGATCCTTTTACCACAACAGACATGGCAGGTGAAACTTGAAGGGGGTCAGAGGATTAGATGGTATTAATGAATCAAAGTTAATTTTCTGATTGGATGGTGGTATTATAGTTAGGTAGGACAATGTCCTTGTTTGTAGAAAATAAACATAAAAAGTCTTTAGGGGTGATGGGGCACCAGGAAATAGCTCAGAAAACAACTTATTTGTGCTGTAGTTCAACTTTTCTGTGAAGTTTATAATGGTTTAAAAGTAACAATGGCCAGGTGTGTTGATTCATGCCTGTGATCCCAGCACTTTGGGAGGTTGAGGTGGGAGGATCACTTGAGGCCAGAAATTTTCAGCCAGCCTGATCAACAGAGTGAGACCCTGTCTCTATAAAAAATGTTTAAAATTAGCCAGACATGGTGGCACATGCCTGTAGTACTGGCTACTTGGGAGGCTGAGGCAAGAGAATTGCCTGAGTTTAGGAGTCAAGACTGCTGTGATCACTCCACTGAACTCCAGCCTGGGTGACAGAGCGAGACCCTGTCTTAAAAAAAAAAAGTATTGAAGGCATACAAAGACAGCATCAGGGAGATGATATACAATTTTGGGCCTCAATGCAAAGGTATAAGGTGGAGATATAAACTTGTGAGTCATCAGCATAGAGCTGGAGCTGTAAGCCATCATTTGCATGGGTTCATCTAAAGAACAGATGAAGAGGGCTGAGAGTGATGCCCTGGGTCAGGACCATGTTTAGATATCCAGCAGAGAAGCAAGGCCAGGGGACCCAGGGGCATGGAGACTGGATGTCATGGAAGCCAAGAGGAGATAATTTCTTGAGAAGGGAGAGATCACTCCTGCTGAATGTGGCTGAGGGGTCAAGCAAGATGAGGGAGTGACCCTGGGCCTTTGCAACCCAGAGGCCGCCAGTAACCTACTGACAAGAGCCATTTCAGGAGAGATCAGTTAGAGAAGGTGGTAGGCTGGCCCCCAAAGATGTCCACCTCCTAATCCCCAGGATCTGTGAATATAATATCTTACATGTTCAAAGGGATTTTGCAGATTTGCCCAAATGAAGAATCTTGAGATAGGGATGTGATCATGAAATATCCAGGTGGGCTCAAAGTAATCACCAGGTCTTCATAAAAGGGAGGCAGGAGAATCAGAGTCAGAGAAAGAAAATGGAAGGACAGAAGAGGAGGCCAGACACTGGAAGCGGCTGTGCTGCCGGCTTTGAAGGTGAAGGGTCAGGGGCCACGAACCAAGGAATGCAGGAGGCTTCTAGAAGGAAAGCAGCCTTGCTGGCACCTTGACTTTAGAACTTCTGACCCCCAGAACTGTAGGATAATAAACTTGTGTTGTGTAAGCCACTGATGTCGTGATCATTTGTGACAGCGGCAGTAGGGAACTACTATAGACAGAGGGCTGAGAAAAAAAAATTGGAGGTGAGAGAAACCAACTTGGAAGTTTTGCTGTATAAGCGAGCAAAAGAATGGGGTGGGAAACAAGGGGGTCTTGGGGGGCAAGGGTGGATATTTTTATTTTTCTATTTTGAAATTAATAGACTTTCTTTTCTAAAGCATGTTTAGGTTTACAGAAAAATTGAGTGAAAAATGTGGAGAGTTCCATATACTTCCTCTTCACTCCCCGCCCCCAGTCCGCACTGTCCGTTTCCCTCTTGTCAACAACTTGCATTAGGGTTGTTGATAACAAATTAATGATAACAAATTAGAATATTTCATAATTAATGATAACAAATTAGAATATTTGTTATCATTGATGGACCAATTGATTTAACAATTTCCCCCTTTTGGTCATTTTCTCAGTTTTGAGAGATTGACCAGAACTTTGGTTATTGACGTCATTATTACCATTGTAAAGGTACTTATTTGGTCTTGAAACCCACTGGGAAAATTAAATCAAGTTTAGCCTAAAGTGCCCTTCTTGTATATTTAAGTTTGGCCTAAAGGTTTTTCCGTACATCGTGAAATAACAAGTATAAACTGACTGTAGCCTACAGCTAAGCCAATCCCTGAATTTTGGCCAATCAAATGTAGCCAACTGTTAGAACCATGTTCAAATAAGGCAAACGTTGGGCTGTAACCAGTCCACCTGTTGTTTCTGTATCTCACTTCCGTCTTCTGTAGGTCACTTTTTTTTGCAGTCCATCAATCTTCCACCACGTGGAGGGGCTGGAGTCTCTCTGAATCTGCTGTGATTCTGGGGGTTGCCCGATTTGTGAATCACTCATTGCTCAATTAAACTCCTTTAAATTTAATTCAGCTGAAGTTTTTCTTTTAACAACCCCAAAATCACTAAGCCAAAGGGAAGTCAAGCTGGGAACTGTGTCAGGAAAACCTGCCTCCCATTTCGTTCCTAATTAAGATAGCAACAACGATTGAAAAAAAAAAATGCTACATACTGCCTTCACAATTTGCCCACAAGGAAATTCCTTGTTTCACTAAGCTAGACTAAGGCAAAAGTGACTATTCCTCTACTCTCCTCTCACATGTAAATTGCGTACTCAGTGAAGGCTAGTCAGAGACTCAAAATAATGCAAACATTTGTCTCTTACCTACCTATGACCTGGAAGCCCGATTCCCACCTCGAGTTATCCCGCCTTTCCAGACCAAATCAATGTACATCTTACACATATTGATTGATGTCTCATGTCTCCCTAAATTGTATAAATCCAAGCTGTGCCCTGACCACCTTGGGCACCTGTCATCAGGACCTCCTGAGGCTGTGTCATGGGTGTGTCTTAAACCTTGGCAAAATAAACTTTTTTTTTTTTTTGAAACGGAGTTTTGCTCTTGTTACCCAGGCTGGAGTGCAATGGCATGATCTGGGTTCACTGCAACCTCTGCCTCCCAGGTTCAAGCGATTCTCCTGCCTCAGCCTCCTGAGCAGCTGGGATTACAAGTATGTGCCACCATGCCCGGTTAATTTTGTATTTTTAATAGAGATGGGGTTTCTCTATGTTGGTCAGGCTAGTCTCGAACTCCTGACCTCAGATGATCCGCCCGCCTCAGCCTCCCAAAGTGTTGGGATTACAGGCGTGAGCCATTGCGCCCTGCAAGCAAAATAAACTTTCTAAATTGACTGAGACCTGTCTCAGATATTTTGGGTTCACGTGCTCTCAACAGGAAGTATGTGACAATATTATCTGCCGAGGGAGGATCGTGATGGAGATCCTTCATGGATCAGAAGGTTTGCGGAGAAAGAACATTCTAAACACGGAATACTCTTGTATATCAAAGACTGCATGATGGAAGGTGACTCCGTGAAAACATTTTTCAGGGCTGGAGAGACTGCTAATGTGGGTTTGATCCTTCTCTTCATAAAATCCATATCCCTTCAACTTTCTTCTCTCCCAGGGGGTCAGGGGAAGGAGTGCCAAACTAGGAGTCTGGAGAACAGAATCTGGTCCCGACTGTGGCGTGAACATCTCATTGGTCACATTTGCTTGTGAGGCCAAATAGTCAACTCTGGCTTCCTCTTGGCAGACCTTGGCTGAGGTTCCAGATGGCATTGCTCATGAGAAGCTACGAGCTCAACTTCAGACTGGCACATGTGAGGACAGTAGAGGCCAGTTTCCTCAGTGAGTCTCTGACTGAGAAACCGCAGACCAGAGTTTGACCACACTTAGCCTCTCTCTTTTGGCAACTGTCCTCCTAGGCAGGTGGAAGGAAGTGAGGTGGGACGGACTGCTTCTTCCTGCTCAGCTGTTACATGTTGCTATGGCTTGAGTGTCTCTCCTGCAAAAACCTGAAATCCAAAATGCTCCAGGAGTTCCTCTGAATGCTCAAAAAGTTTCAGATTATGGAGCATATTGGATTTGGGATTTTGGATGCTCAACCTTTACTAATAGGGTGCTACAACCTTGGCAAGCTCCTGACCTTGTAAGACTCAGAAAGAGGCAGCTGCCTCCAGCACACACAACTTCAACTCAGTGACCAACCCACATGCACATGAGCTGGTTTCTCCACCCCTGATTCTCAGAATTACTTGTTGGCTTCCTCTTTCACTCTCTTTTTAAGCTAGCACTGACGGGCTTGGTTCTGGCCACAGCTTCGCACCACCAGCCTTCTTATGGGGAAGATGCCAGGGCTCTGTGACACCACTTCCTGTGGTGTCCAGACCATTCCTCAGGCTTGCTTGAGAAATGGGCTCCATCAGCACTTGAAGAGTAAGAAAAAGGAAATGAGGAGGTCGGAGTCAATCTTCTTACCTGGAAAATGCTGATGGACCAAGGGACTCCAGAAGTCCGTTGAGACTTTACATAGTGGCAATGAGTCAACGTGGCATAGACATTATTGAATATCATTCAGTGAGTTACTCCAGAAATGTAGATTCATTAAAAAAAAAACCCGAGTCTCATCAACTGTTTCTCATTTTTCTTCGGTCTCCCAATGACCCATGGCCATCTGCTTGGGAAGTCCCTGTGCATGAGCACCTGATAGATTTGCAGGAGATACTGCTCTTCTATGGGAGTAGCCCCAGTGGGCAGGCAGCTCAAATGAGGCTGCTAAGGGCTAATGAAGGTGCCTAGACTTGATCTCAGGTTTTGGTGGGCTCTTGGGGAGCAGGAGTTTCTTTGGATATGGGACCCCTTTGAAGGTCCCCAAACTCACCCCTGGGAGAACTCAGTTAGTGTTCCCCACAGGGAGAGCTGTAGGAAACTCATGGAAGAATGCTGCAGGGAACCCTGCCAAAAGTACAAGTCTGGAGAGTTCTAAACCACACTTCAGGGACTCGAATGATCTGTGATGCTGGCAGGGAGTGAACTTCCATGTGAAATTTCAGTAATTTCTCTGGGTGTGAGAGAAGAGCCAAGTAATATTTCCAGGACCATTTTGTTGCTGTCCAGACCTCTTCCTGTCCATCCATGGGGCAGTGTAGCCAGGAAAAATGGATATGACATTTGTTTGCAAACAATATTTACTGAGCCCCTCGAGTTCAGAGCCCAAATTGGATTATTTTGTTTCTGGTTAATTGATTGACTGGGGAGTGATGAAGGAATTTCCACTGGGTCTGGAAACTGGGAAAGGAAAAAGGTGAGGATGATAAAGTCAGCAAAAGAACAAACATTCAGGGTTGGGCACGATGGCTCACACCTATAACCCCAACACTTTGGCAGGCTGAGGCTGGTGGATCACTTGAGGTCAGGAGTTCAAAACCAGCCTGGCCAACATGACAAAACTCTGTCTCCACTAAAATTACAAAAAATTAGCTCATGTGGTGGTGTACACCTGTAGTCCCAGCTACTCTGGAGGCTGAGGCAGGAGAATTGCTTGACCCCAGGTGGCAGAGGCTGCAGTGAGCTGAGATCATGCTGCTGTACTCCAGCCTGGGCAACAGAGTGAGACTCTGCCTCAAAAAAAAAAAAAAAAGAAAGAAAAGAAAGGAAAGATTAAACTTTCAGGAAGAATGAGCATTCAGTAAGAATGCCAAAGCTTTGGGGTTCGTGGTAGAAGTCCAGTGGTGGGGTATGTTCACCCCCTGGAGGCATTTGGAAAGTTGTGGGGTCAAAATTGGTTATCCTGATGATGGGCAGGTGCTACTGGCACTTGGTGGGTAGAGGTCAAAGATGCTAAATCCTCTGTAATTTCAGGTTGGTCTCCCATGTTGAAAGTAGTTCTGAGCTCTTCAAGACTCTTGAATCCATGGTTAGATTTTTCTGTAGGTAGAAAACAAAAACAAAACATGTTTCTAATGATTTGAGCTTAGAACTTAACTCTGTTTTACATTTTACCATACTTTATGATATGTGACTGAATTGTGACCCCTCAAATTCATATGTTAAAGTCCTAGCACCCAATGTGATGGGATTTGAAGGTTGGACCTTTGGGAGGTGATTAAGTCATGATCATGAAGACGGGGCTCTCACGAGGAGATTAGGACCCTTAGGAGAAGAGTCAGGAGCGAGCTCTCACTGTCCCTGCAAGTAAGGACATAGCAAGAAGATGGCCATCCACAAACCAGGAAGAGAGCCCTCACCAAGAAACAACTCTTGATCTTGCCCCCCCAAACCTCCAGAACCGTGAGAAAGAAATTTCTGTTGCTTAAGCCACCCATTCTATGGTCTTTTGTTACAGCAGCCATGCAGACTCAGACAGTAGGGTTTTAATAGCACTGCATTTTCCAGAATTGTAATAACTGCTGTGTAAATTGAGAGAAGATTGTACTCTAGTTTGCTCAGAAATTTACGAGTTCTTCTCCATTTTGAAAACTCACACACCAATAACACTCATGATAGCTGAGTCAATGGTAGTTCCCACCTGTACCAGACCGTGTGACAGCTGTGGTGTTTGTATGAATCCAGATGAAGCAGGAAATTCGCATGATCAGATTCACAGGTTAACAAGCTTTTTCTCCCTTGGCTGTATCTAGGAAATATTTGAAGAAAGTAAGACTGGAAACTCAAGTGCAGTGAGGATGCTCTTGTAACAGTTGAGATGTGATAGGGCCCTGGACTAGAAGGCAGTGGGAATGGATGAGAAGTATTTAGGAAGCGGAGTACATAAAATGTGGTGCTAGATTGGCTGTGTGAAGTTTGGATCATATAAGGAACTGAGGCAAACTCCCTGGATCCTGGATTAAGGCATCTGTTAGATGGGATCATTTTCTAAGATGGTATGTGTGATGGTTAATTTCATGTGTTAATTTGGCTGGGCCACAGTATGCAGTTGTTTGGTTAGGCACCAGTCTAGATGTTGCTGTGAAGGCATTTTAAAGATGTGGTTAACATGAACCGTGAATAAAGCAGATTGCCCTCCGTAATAGGGACTGGCCTGATCAGATGAGCCTTAGGAGAAAAGACTGAAGTCTCTGAGCAAGAGGGAATTCTGCTTCCAGCTGCTTTCAGACTCAAGCTCCAACATGAACCTTCCCCTGGGTCTCCAGTCTGCTGAACTGTCCTGCAAATTTCAGACTTGCCAGCCGCCACAAGCTTCTGAGTCAATTCCTTAAAATCAATTTCTTTCTCTTTTACTCTCTCTCTCCCCTTCTCTCTCCCTTGACACACATACCTCATTGATTCTGTTTCTCTGGAGAACCCTAATATAGTATACAACTAGAAGCAGCACGTTGAGGGTAAAAGATATAATGAATTCAGTTGGAGGCACAGAGAGGTGGAAGTGCTAAGGGCATTGCAGAGGTTTCCTGGAGGCGGCTGCTTCCATGTGTCCAAAGTGAAGATGATTTGGACTGCAAGAATGGATTTGGAGACGGCAATTGATGCTGTGAGTGCAGATGAGCTACTCCAGAGAGACTGGAGAACAGAAACTGGCATGTGAGGACAGAGCTACCGGCAACCTTGACATTCAAGAAATGGCGGAGGAAGATAAGCGAGCAGACGAGACAGGAAAGGAGCAGAGAGAACATAGAGTGCCATTACAGCTGCGAAGACAAAAGGTTCTCAGAGGAAGTGGCTGATAGAGTCCAAGGGCACTGAGATATCAGGAGGATTAAGCGCTGAAGCAGTCGTTGGTGGCTTGGTTGATTGCATGGGGAGGGCACAAGATGAGAATGTAGAGGACTTGTTTTCGGCAAGTTTGCTAGGAAGGCAAGGAGATAATGTTGCAGATGGAGGCAGATGTGGGAGGAAAGGAGTCCTGCTTCATTCTTTCCTTTTATTCTCCCCCAAATGGGAGAGTCTTCAGTGTTTTTATTTTTCTATTTTTATAATTAAAAAAAAATTTTTTTTTTTAATAGACTCAGGGTCTATTTTGCCCAGGTTGGATTCTAATTTGTGTGCTGAAGCGAACCTCCTTCCCCCTCCGCCAACACCCCGCCCCCCAGCCTCTCAAAGTGCACCGTTGAGTGTGTTTAAAAGCTGATGCAAAGGAACTAGTGGTGCCTGGGTGGGGGGTGGAGGAAACGGAAACAGGAATAAGAGGCCGACTGAGGTCTGAGAGGCGACAGTGCCATCTGATCATCCCTAGCATTTTCTGACTTGGCTTCTCCAAGAACAAATACTAATTTCTACTTACATTTTGGAAGTTTTCCAGGGGAAAATGGTTTGACCTGAGGAGATAAGTCCCTTGGCGCCTCTTTGGTGCTATCTGGAAAAGAGGTGCTATCCCGGCCCTGGAGGGAACATACTTTGTAATCCCATGATAGGTTCTTTCATTCTTTCATTTCTCAAATCTTTTTTGTTTTCTTCATCTTTCTTTTTTTAAAGATAGGATCTTGCTCTGTTGCCCAGGCTGGAGTGCAGTGGTACAACCACAGATCACTGCAGCCTCGAACTCCCAGGCTCAAGTGGTCCTCCCACTCAGCCTCCCCAGTAGCTGGAACTACAGGTACGCCCCACCAGGCCCAGCTAATTTTTTTGTATTTTTTCTTTGTAGAGACAGGGTTTTGCCATGTTGCTCAGACTGGTCTGGCACTCCTGGGCTCAAGTGATCCACCTGCCTTGGTCTCCCAGAGTGCTGGGATTACAGGTGTGAGCCATCGAGGCCAAACTTCTTCATCATTAGACTTCAGGGGCACAGAATAGGAAAAATCATGATCATTCATTCATGACATTCTCTTCTCATTGGTCCATATTGCTCCTGCTTTAATTTAGTTAGTTATTCATTAGTTATTTTAAATAGTATAATGGCATCTATGAACCCACAGACCCTTCCTCCTACCTCCCCTAAACCTGGCAACAAACCCAGAATCCAGTTCATCTCTTTCCTTTCTTTTTAATATTGCTTTATATTTTCTATATGTGTTCCTTCAATGTGCTTTTAAATTTTAGTTGTTTTTTACTTTACAGTCTATGGGGTCTATATTTTTTATGTATCAGATTGCCAACCCTCATCCCTTTGGTTGCAGGAAGCTGGCATCCACTCTACCTGACTGCTGTGTGTAATATTTCACTGTGTTAATAGACCATCGTAGGAGGCAGAATTCGAAGATGGCTGTCAAGATTCTGGGCCCTGGAGAACATACAGTGTTCAATCAAACACAAATCTAAGTGCTACTGTGATGGGTTTTGCAGACATAATTAATGCCCCTCATCAGCGGACCTTAAGAAAGGGAGCTTGATCTAATCACAGGAACCCTTTAAACCTGGGTCTAGATCAGAGCTAGGCAACTCAGGCATCCAAAGTAGCAGTGAAATTCTCCTGCCAGCCTTGCAGAAGAAAATTGTCATGCTGTGGAAGGGACCACGAGCCAGCCACCTCTAGAAGCCGAGAATGGCTCCAGCTGACAGCGAGCAAGATGTTGGAGACTCACCCCTTCAGCTTCTAGGAACTCAATTCCGCCAACAACCAGTGAGCTGGGAAGACAGCCCCTACCTTCAGGTGAGATTGCAGCCGTGCCAACACCTTGATTTCAGCCTGGTGAGCCCCTGAGTAGAGAACCCAGCCATGACATGTCCAGACATCTGACCTATAGAACTGAGATAATAAATGGGTGCTGTTTCAAGCCACTAAGTTTATCATTTGTTATGTAGCAATAGAAAATAAAAACAACCATAATTTATTCTTCTCCCTTTTCTTAATGAGCAGTTGTTTCCAGTTTTTGGTTATTGAGAACTGTGGTGCTATGAACATGAAATTGTTATATCATAGGATATGTGAATTTTTAACTTTAGAAGGAAATGTCAAACTTTTCCCTAATGTTCTTACCTTAACGTATATCCCCATCGGCAAATATGCAAGCCGTTTTTTTGTTTTTTTAAATATTAGGTTCTATCTTAATTATACTGTGACTGGAAGACCTGTGATATCCATTCTTTGAAAGTTGTTTAGTTTTTTTATGATTTAGTATATGATCAATTTTAATAAAAGTTTCGTGTGTGCTTTAAAATGTATCATGTAAGTTTTAGATGCATAGCTTTCTGTACTTATTAGGTGAAGTTCAAATCTTTTACATTCTTGCTGATTTTTTTTGTTTGTTTACTTGACCCATTATTGAGAAGGGTATGCTAAAATCTCCCACTGTGAAGGTGGATTTATCAATTTATCTCTACATTTCTGTCAATTTTTGCTTTATATATTCTTGGGGAATTAAACTTTTTATCATTTTGGGGGGCCTTCCTCATCCTTCATATTTTCTGATCTACTTTGTATACCACGACTGACCATACATCCTGATTTGCCTGAGACCATCCTGGTTTACTTGTCTTTTCCTGATACAATTCTCAATAATACCTTTTACATTCAAAGGTATTCTGATTTAGACAATTCCATGTAGTAAATCTAATTTTATATAATTTAATATTATAATACAGATATTCCTGATCTATACTTTTAAGTCTGGGCAAGTATGTAAGTCTCTTTTTTCCTGTTCTTTGGTCTTAGATTTTTTTTTTTTTTTTTTTTTTTTTAAGACAGAGTCTCACTCTGTCACCCAGGCTGGAGTGAAGTGGTTTGATCTTGGCTCACTCCAACCTCCACCTCTTGAGTTCCAGTGATTCTCATGCCTCAGCCTCCTGAGTAGCTGGGACTGCAGGAGCAAGCCACCACACCTGGCCAATATTTGTATTTTTAGTAGAGATGGGGTTTTGCCATGCTGACCAGGCTGGTCTTAAACTCCTGGCCTCAAGCGATCCTCCTGCCTCAGCCTCTCTAAGTGCTGGGATTATAGGCATGAGCCGTTACACCTGGCCTGGTCTTAGCATTTAAAAAAAGACAACAACAAACTTTTCTAAGGTATTTGATTATGTTTATTGGTTTCTTGCAGCATCTCATTGATTTGTTACTTATTCAAGTTTTGAGGTCTTGCATGACTGAGAATATTTGTTTTGTGCCTTGATACTTAATTAAAGGGCAGTTTGGCTGGATATGTATTTCTAGGTTCTCAGGTTAGACCCCTCTGTACTTTGTTAATACTGCTCCATTGTTTTCCTGGATCCACTGGAACTGTGGGGAAATCTGGTGTCAATCTTGATGTTGGTTTTTTGTATGATTTACTCTTTGCAGAATATTTTTTGTCTTTGATAGTCTCATATTTTACCATAAGGTGTGATATGTTTTTCTGTTTCTCTTTGTCATGCTATAAGCCCTTTCATTCTGAGGTATTTCTTTTTTCTTATTTAATTCTAGGAAACCTAGTTTCATTATTTTTTCAAATATTTCCTTCTTTTCATTTTATTCCTCTTTCTGGGCCTTATTATATGGATGTTAGCATTTGTATGTAAGTACTCCATTTTTTTTTGCTTTTCTCTAATATTTTACATTTTTTGTTTCTCATTGAAGGACTTTCTCAATTTGGACTTCCAACTCTCTAATCTGTCCTTGAGTTGTACCCATTCTACTATTGAGTCACATTCATGTGCTCTTTCCTTCAACTACTATATTTTTTATTTCTTATGCTTGGTTTCTTTTTAATGCTGTCTTATTATTGTTTCATTTCTCTTAATTTCCTATTAGGCTAAGTTTAACTTCTTGGAGTTTTCCAACATTTCCACTTCTGATAGAATCTGTAATTTTTTTTTTAATGGTTTGCTTCTCAACTGTCTTGCTATTTTGACCTCATTCTCCATGGCAGTGGCGAGGTGGGTTGGCTTCTCTGTTAGGCAATACCTGTGGAGGGATGGGGTGGGGACAGAGCAGTCCCAGACACCTCCATCACCCTCAGTTACTCCATACCCAGCAAAACAATGCTCGGCTCAGCACTCCCTCTTTGCTCCCAGGGAGGAGTCGTTTAGGAAGAGGCACTGTTTGCATCGCAGGTACCTTGGAAGGGATGATGTTAGATGAGAAGCAAATGCCTGGGGTTTTTTCTTCCTGTTTTTTCAAGCTCCTCATAGGCACAGGACTTGTAAGATGACTGAATTTTACCCCGGGACATCTGGACCCAGGTCTAAGCATCAGGGTAGGAGTAGGCACTGTTTGTCACTGGCATTGGTGGGGGAGGGGCAAGGGCAGACACCCACAGTTCCTTTTCTTTCTTTTTTTTTTTATGAAAGAAAGAAAGTAGAAGAGAAAGAGGGAGAGAGAACAGGAGTCTTACTCTATTGCCCAGGCTGGAATGCAATCCAAAAATAGGTATTAAAGACCTCTTTTATGCCGATAATTGTGCTTAACAACGGAGACAGGAAGGAATAAGGGAAGAAAATAACAAACAAACAGCCAACCAATATTTCATTTAAGTCTGTGAAATGCTATGCAATTGCTGAAGAGTGATTTACTTCCAATTACGTGGTCACTTTTTGAATAGGTGTAATATGGTACTGAGAAAAATGTATGTTTTGTGGATATTTATTGAGTTTACTTGTTCTAGGTCTGAGTTCAAGTCATAAATGTCCTTGTTAATTTTCTATCTCGTTAATCTGTCTAATGTTAACAATGTGGTGTTAAAGTCTCCCGCTGTTATTGTGTGGGAGTCTAAGTCTCT
>CAUYLZ010099028.1:0-11753 GCA_963573645.1 Pithecia hirsuta
GGCTTGGAGATCAGCTAAATTTATTCTTAGACTTGTAGAGATTTTCACTGGTGGAAATTTGTCAGTCCAGTTTATTTGAACGATGTGGAAAGACCAGATGCACTGAGGCAACATGTAATTATAGAGAGAGATATAGGTATATATATACATACATACACACACACACTATGAAATATATTTCAGCCATTAAAAAGGAAATTGTCATTTGTGACAAAATGGATAAACCTGGAGGACATTATGTTAAGTGAAATAATCCAGGCACAGAAAGACAAATACTGCATGATCTCACTTATATGTGGAATCTACAAAAGTTGATCTCACAGGAGGAATAAGTTCAAGAGATCTATTACATAATACTGTGACTATAATTAATAAAACATATTCTTGAAAAATGCTGAGTGAATATTAAGTATTTACACTACAAAAATAACTATATAAGGTAATGTATATGTTAATTAGCTAGATTTATTCACATCACAGTGCACATACACTTTAATCCATCAAGTTTACTCAATAAATACCTACAGTTTTATCTGCTGAACTTTAAAACATAAAATGTATGAAGAAACACAGCCTAAAAGATAATATGCCAAACTGATCCACTGTGTTTCAGGGTTATTTGGTTTACATTTGGGTTTCCATATTCAAAAAATAACTTTATCAAGATAGAACAGTTATCTTCATTATTTAAAGTATAGACACTATCATCTAAAGGTCATGTGTTAGTTGGGATTATAGCTGGCATAAGTCGGGGGATGGAAAACGCACCAATGGAATCTATTTGCATTGCCAATCTAGTTTGGCCTTGATCATTTCTCACTGGACCATTTCTCACTTGCCATGAGTGCTATGGTGTTTGTTATCCAACAATCAGAAAGACCAAAATTAGGCAAGTTTGAACACATGGAGAGTCCCACATGACCCAGATGCTCTCTCAGCAGAGTAATAGATTGAGGCAGAGTGATGTAGCAAAGATACAGATGGAGGACCCCCGCCATTGCCAAAACCAGAGTCACAAGTCTGCCATGGTGAGCACACCAACATCCAATGTAGGCTGAAGGCTTGGCATAAAGAAGAAAGACCCCTTACCTTCCTGGCTTCTTTCTCTTTCTTCAAGCAGAATTGGGCCCTGTATGAGACCATGGGACCCAGTGAATGGACCATCATATGTTTCAGCAAAACACAGGAAAATGAACATCTCTGAAATCTACTCATTTGCATGTGAGAATTGGATCGTTTCATAAGCACATTTTATGTTCATCACACCTTTAACTGAAAGCCAGGAATATCTTACTACATTTTAATTATAAAATGACCCAATTCTTTCCTCCCTATATTTCTTACGCAAACATTCATTTTCACTTAATATAATCCAGGCATTATGCCAATAACTACATTAGTATATACGCTTGCTCTGCTTTTTCTTTTATGCTCCATACCTCATTTGCTATTTGACTGTTGTTGGCTGACACTAATAATCCTTATATCACTTCTCACTTTTGACATGAGAGTATTAGGACATTTTACTTATGAACCTGAGTTCCAACTCTTTTGCATAAGTTCTGTTTAGCCTGTTATACTTTGGTGCGCTTTTGTTTAGATCTGTGTGTGTACACACTTGCATGTTTTAATGAAGATAGGTTGTGTGTAAATTTTGTCACTATCTTGTTTTTTGTCCCCTGTGTTAAGTATTGAAAAGTATCAGTGAATGGTGAATTTCTAGAATTTGTACTTCTTTTCTGTAGAGTAATAAACGGGCTTCTGAAATCACTGAAACAAACAATGCTTTTTTCTTATCTCATGTGTTTGTCACTCTCCCATCTTCTTGGTTGATTTTTTAATCAGGTGATTTCATGACATTTTCAAAGGGGGAAAAAAAGGTCTTTCCTACTCTTTTACACAGTCAACACAACACTTCTAACCCGGATGTTGATATATTTCCCTCACACACAAAGCAGTTCTCCAACTGGTGTCCTTTAATTCAACTCAGTTCTGACACTATCTACTTGGAATTGGTATCAGATTCTACAGGTTGAGGATTTGGCCTTACAAGACTGCCTCTATTTCTAATGCCACTTGCAAGTAATGATCTGTCACCTATAGTTCTGACCAACCAGCTATAAACTGGGGTTCCCACAACCCCCTCTGCTGGTTCCATTAATTTGCAAAACAACTCACAGAACTCAGGGAAACACTTTGCTAACACCCATTTATTATAAAGGATGTTACAAAGGACACAGATGAACAGCCATGTGGAAGAGATGGATAGAGCAAAGTATGTGGGAAGGGGCACAAAGCATCCATGGCCTCTCAGGGCTCACCACCCTGTGGGTACCTATGTTTGTCGGTGCAGAACATTCCTGAACCCAGTCTATCTGGGGTTTTAATGGAGGCTTCATTATGTAAACACATTACTTAAATCACTGGCTACTGGTTATTGACTCAGCCTTGAGCCCCCCCTGTTCTCCCCAGAGTTGAGAGTGGGGCTGAAAGTTCCAACCCTCTAATCACATAGTCGGTTTCCTTGGCAACCAGCCCCACCCTTAGGCTACCCAGGTGCTCACCAGTTCTCATTAGAACAAAAGATGCTCCAATCACATAGGAAATTACAAAGACCTTAGGAACTCTGTCTCAGGAACTGGGGACAGAAACCTGTATGTATACACTTCTTATATCACATTATGATTTATTTGTATTTCCCTGCTATGTATCTGTCCATGTCTGTGTCTCCAGTACTGGTACAATGCCAGGCACAGAGTGGGTGTTCCCCTCCCCCAAATTGTTGAACACTAATTGAATAAATAAGTAAATTTAGTATAAAAGAGTTTATTCTGGTTTTTATTTATTCTTAAGCAGTACAGCAAGAATTCTGTGATTTCTGCAAATAGTGCAATTTTCCTCAAGTGTTCATCTTCAGGACAATTAAAGTTGGAATGTTCTATCCAAAAGTAAATCCTTTAAGGATTCAATATGGTATTTATTCAACAAGTATTTCACTTCCAAGATTAGGCTATAGAAAACAACCACAACAGACAATGCCCTTACTATATACCAGGTTCTGTTCTAGGCAGTGTACAAGGAAGGACAAAAGTTCTGCCCTTGAAGACATCACAGACAAATAGAGAGACATACAAACAATAATCCCATTCATTGGGTAGATGTCGGGCTAGAGATCTGTATAGTGCACTACAGTAGTGACATGACAGCCTCTTAATTTTCCTACAGGGCCTGACCAAAGCTTCCCCACTAAGGCAATCACATTTTCATTAGTTCTGAAAAGTAATAGAAATCATTTTTTTCTTCTTTTAAGTCTGCTTCTTTAAACCTATCATTTAAAGGACCTCCATTAACTTGATATGCTTATTTCATTCAACAATGTGTAACTTTAGACTGGTCTTGGCTTAGGATGCAACCAAGAGTAAGACAAGTTGGACATCCCATAACCAAATAATAATAATACATAATTATTTGTGATAAGAGCTAGAAACAAGAAACACAAGGTAAGAAATTCACGTATAATTAGAATACCTAATCTAGTCTGCAAAACCAGGGAAAACTCCCTCAAGGAAATACTACTTCATTTATCCAATCACGTGTGAATTTATCCGCATCTGTTCACTGAGATCAAAAACGGTAGTGTAGTACCATCATATATATTAGGGACAAACAAAGCCCTTGGCACCTTATTTTGGCAGAGATAGGTCTTACACGAAAAGAGGGAGGGCTGAGTTCCAGAAGCTATTCAAATATTTTTATATGGTAGAGCAACATGGTAGTACATTGTTAATTCCAAGGGATATTAGGCACAGAATATTTCTAACTCTGCACAACCATAGACACCTCCTCCCAAGGTGATCCATGCTGGGTCATTGTTTGCCTGTATGACTCAATTCTATTTTTCCCACCTACTTTCCACCCTAGTTCTTACTTGTTTGCCTCCCTCCGTACCAGTGCCAAGCCATTATCCCACCTGCAACCCACCTAGGCCTTGCTTCTGTCTTGTACCTCACTGGCCCTTCCTTGTGGCTGTCTCTCCGATTCAGCCGATAACACCATGGTGCCGTGTGTTATTCCACACATCTGCCCTATCTCTGCTGAGGCTGAGGCTGATGCTGAACCCCAAGGACGTCTTGTGATGTTTAGAGTGTGACAGAGCTATAAAGCAAGATCTTCATATCTAAAAGCTAAAGACCATTTTGTTCAGTTAAAAAAAAATTGGGGCCGGGCGCGGTGGCTCAAGCCTGTAATCCCAGCACTTTGGGAGGCCAAGACGGGTGGATCACGAGGTCAAGAGATCGAGACCGTCCTGGCCAACATGGTGAAACTCCGTCTCTACTAAGAGTACAAAAAAAAAATTAGCTGGGCGTGGTGGTGCGTGCCTGTAGTCCCAGCCACTCGGGAGGCTGGGGCAGGAGAATTGCTTGAAACCGGAAAACGGAAGTCGCAGTGAGCCGGGATCGCGCCACTGCACTCCAGCCTGGCGATAGAGCGAGACTCTGTCTAAAAAAAAAAAAAAAAAAAAAAAAAAATTGGCCAAGATTTAGTCATAGTAAATTTATAGCTAGACTAAATATAATTACTAAAGTTTTAAAAATACCATTCTATCAAAATAAAGTAGCTTATGACTGTTACAATCATCTTAGCCTGTATATTGAGTGACTTTTCTATTTTTCAGTGGTTTGTTTTTTTTCTCCCTTCCCCATTCGTTCTCTAATGTAAATTTGAACCACCTCTGTCCATTTCAAGGTGACATCATCCAGATTTAGGACATCTCTGGGGAAGTTGGTCATGAATTAAGGAGAACTCCAAAAGCCTTGCTGAGCTACCGAGATGCCAAGACCCTTGTTGCCTATAAGAGCAAGAATCTTTTAAGCCACATAAAATGTTCAGTCTACTTTTCTTCCCTGTTAAATAAAATTCAAATCAAAGTTCTTTTTAAAAAAAAGAAGGAACCAATCACATTTCAGATTCTAGGCAAGGGTAGGAGCAACAATACAAACATTAATGGCCCTCAACTGGAGGAACTCAATGTTTTTAAGATAGACTGAGATTTTCCATGTCATGGGATAAGAAGCATGATAGATGTCTGGATCAAGTGCTCTTGGCAGAGGAGGCAAAAGGCCCTCCTGTAAATAAACATGGCATCTTTTACATATATAACAAGTAGCAGAGTCTTCTAGCCATGAGATCTATTTGGCATTAGGGATGAAAACTGACTTTCCCAGAGGAGAGAAATGTCCTACCCAGGAGCCTTGGCTTCTTAGCACTTTGTCCTTGTAATCTGTATAAGACTTAATCTGATTTTATAAAATATTTGTATGTGTTCTTCAGTAGATTATATACTCTGGAGGTTATAAGTCTTTTATTCATCTTGCAATCTGCCTCCCCAGTGATATCACAAAGTGCTTTGTAATAATAGTAGTAATAATGATGATGACAATGTTAATGCAGTTATAATTGTTTTCACAACTTTACCCTGTTACATAATGTAGTACATAGTATAGTGCTGTTCTAAGCAATTCATGCACATGCATATATAAGTGTATATATTAAACCTATAAATAGACACTGTTATCTTGTCTATACAGATAAGATAATTGATGCATAGAAATTTGTTCAAGGTCGTCAGAACTAATCACAAACCCCAGCTTTGAGGCCAAGAAACCCTGGTCTCAGAGCTCTTCCTCTTAACCACTGTACTTGTCCATAATAATGACTTAATAAAAATATTTCTTGAATTTTTACTTAATATGGAGGACAGAGAAAACAAAGCATGTTAAATTCAGTATGTTCTAAATGCTCAAAGATTCATATGCTCATAAAGTTTGAGGTAGAACAGTGTAGTTGAAGTAGAACTATAGGCCACATTCTAGAGATGTTTCAGATATTATCTGACTTTGTGTGTCCAAGTTCCTGAAACCCATAAAGGAAGGAACAACATGACAAATGATTCCAGTTTTGAAATTTTACACTTTTTAATTTCTGTTACCCGTGTGCTTTTTGTTATGTCATCGTCTTATCCATCTAAACAGATATTCCAGCATGACAGGAAAAATATAAGGTATGGGAATTAAGACATTGATAATTTTTCTCTAAAATCACAGGTCATCTGTGAGGTCACATTCTTCTGGGGAAATGTTAAAATTAGGATTGGGAAAATCAAAATGGCATATGAATAGTGGGTATCCAGTTGACGTGTATACTAGTTCCAGTGCCCCCACGTGCCATTCATATGCTTTGGAGGGTAAATTACCTAAGCTTGCTGAACTTTCACTCCTCAGCAGTAAAGCTAGGATAATTATGCTTACAGGAGGGATCTTGTGAGCATGAAAATACTATACTGAAGTGCGTAAAACCAGGTATTCAATAGATGACGGTAATCAACCTTTTATGCTTCCTTGATGAGTCTCAGGCTTCAGTTGTGGCAGTGCCAGTGTTCACGAAAACTTGTCTCCTGCCAATTTCTTGTTTTAAATGGGAATACAATGTGCTGGGTGCTATAGGATAATAAAGAATTTTTAAGATGTAGTCCTTGCTATTAGGGGACTTCAAATCTACATAAGGACATTATGATTTAAAGGGCAACACATATATTTATTAGTTTAAGTTAACAAGAGAGAGATATGTATAATAAAGAAGGGATAGTCAACCAGTTCAGGGTAGGAGAATATATCTGAGGCAAATATGATCAAATAAGAATTTAGAATGTAAATAATCATAACGCCGCATAATAAAGTAATGCAGTTAAAGTCCTCACTTAATGTTGTGGATAGGTTATTTGGAAACTGCAGGTTTAAGCAAAACAACATGCTATATAACAAAACCAATTGTGCCATAGACTAATTGATATAAATGAGAGTTAAATTCTTACAGCATACAGTATGTCATTTCACTTCTAGTTCCAGTTTTCAGGAACCTATTGATGTTAAGTGAGGTCTTACTGTAACCTTTTGTGATGTGTGTATGTAATGCCTTCTTAGGCACACTGGCTGTCTGAATCATTCCTCATCATTGCAACTCACACAGAAAGTTAAAGAATTCAATCCCAGCATGAATCTTGTCATAAATTCTGTTACAATTTATTACTTCAATTTGTTTCCATGTGACCTTAGAATTTAATATTATAAACTGAAACTCTATCTGAAATGATCGACTATCATTTTCTCGAATTCTTTCGAAGTATAAAATACAAACTACTATCTAATTCGCCATCTCTCCAACGTATCTTTTAAAAGGATTGTGGGTCCTCAACAGTTTTGTTTTGTTTTTAAAGCCATGGGCCTCTCTTATCAAACAGATCTCCAACTTGACATTTCTTAAAAATTCCTTCCCTAGATTTTTATTGGTGAGATATCCATGTATTTCATAAAATCAACAAGAGAATCCCTGATTGCTCAGGAGAAAACAATTCTGACCGGAGAATGCTGTTACCTGAACCCCTTACTTCGAAGGATCATAAGATTCACAGGTGAGTACAAAACCATGCTGAACTACGATCTCACACATAGGTAAAATTACTAAAGGCAAACACTTGATAAAGTATGTAAGTATCAACATTAAAAGCAAGGGCTGCTTTGGGGATTTTCTATGAAGTGCAGACATTGAGCCTGATCCTACTGCCACATCAAATTTTTGACCCTTGAAGTGGTACTTCTTAAATTGTCTTATGAATGATTTCAACTGATTTCCCCCACACACAGCAGTTATCCAAGATTCCCCTGGATGTAGGTTTTAATATTGGCTGGATATTGCTATATACCTTCTAGCAGAGTCAGGCAAGAGGTTGGGTAGGTGGCGGGGGGGAGGGTGGGGGGGGGGCAGCAGGGGACACCAATAAAATAAATTTAGAAATAAGCAAACTTCCTGACAGAGATTTCCAATCCAGTAATTTTTTTATGCAGGGAATTTAACAAAGAGTTGGAAATCTCATCCACCAGATTCTTGAAAATAATACCTTTCTAAAGTTGAAAAACAAATTCTTTTATTAGTGTTCATAACAGGGAATAATGAAAGCATATTCTACATTCCTCCTCCTGGGACTTTTATGAAGACTCCTGAGGTTCTAGTGATTGATGATTACAGATAGGGGAATACATGTGTATGGGTACAGGTTGGAGTAGAGAGCTTACAAAGTTCCTACACATTAAGTACTCCATAAATGGTAACTGTTATGGTGTTCTAATAAGATCCTACAAATACCTACTGACCAGATTTTTAAGGGAGCCATGATACCATTTAGAACAAGAGAACGGACAACTGAGAAAGTGAGGGTCAGAATACAGCATGCTCTTAACAAGCCTTTTGGTAATCCTTAATCTTTTCTTCCTGTTGTAGGAAAGGGTTGAATTTCTTCAACTTATAAGCAAATGACCACATCAAAATCAAATATGCAATAACTTATCTGGTTGGAGTCGATGTGAAAGAAATAGTGCAGTGGGAAATCTAAGAAAATCTAATTTAAAAGAAGTAACTCTTAACATTAAAATTGCCTCAGGCATTTGATGGTATTTGCAGAATAAAAGTTTTTGCAGACTATAGAAGTTTGCAATTGGCTTATCAGGTTCACCCTGATCAATATGATGCCACTACTGTCTAGTTCACTCATTCCAAACAATGGTTCCTTCCAAAGATGTCCAGAGTTTGATCACTTTCCAGAGGGGCAAGATAAGAGATCATCAGAGGGAAATGAGAAAAGAGAATATTTATTACACAGAACTAGACATTTTACATAAGTTATTTCATTTAATCTACCCCAAACTCTGTAAGGTATTTTATGTTTTAGGCAAGGATTACTCTGTCCTCAGGCTGGAGTGCAGTGGCACAATCTCAGCTCACTGCAACTTCTTTCTATCAGGTTCAAGCGATTCTTTCTCAACCTTCTGAGTAGCTGGGATTACAGATGCTTGTCATAAGGCTGGCTAATTTTTGTATTTTTAGTAGAGAATGTGGTTTTGCCATGTTGACCAGGCTGGTCTTAAACTCCTGATCTCAGTTGATCCACCTGTCTCAGCCTCCCAAACTGCTGGGATCATATGCATGAGCCACCGTGCCCATCCCCTGGAAGGTATTTTATAGTCCTAGTTGTACACATGAAGAATCTTGACAGGAAATGGGGTAAAGTAACTTTTCTAAAGAAGTAATGCATGCACACACGTACATAATTTGATTCAGGCAAGAATTTATGACCACTGTCTAATCTGCTTCCTGTACATGTAATTAAAGCAAGTTATTTAAAGTAGAAATGTATTACAATTAAATTGGAACACTTTTAAAAGTCATTGTTATTTCCCTAGGCAAACAAAAATTATACCCTTTATGACCCACACACCTGGAGCAGGGTCCAAGGAATAGAAATTTTGACTGGCACTTGCCATTTATATAGACCTGTATGCATTGATAGCACAAGTCTCTGTTAATTGAGGGATGCCAGAAGAGCCCTATCATCCAGGAACCAGTCCTCCAGATTGTCTGTTGTGTCTGAAACTCCCACTTGAGACACCGCATCAGAGTGAGGCATGGTTCAGGAAGACCACTGTTAAAGTAGAAATTTGTCACCCTGGAGGAGCATCAAATTCCCATTTATAATCAACAACACATCAGTCCATTTGGGTCTATCATAAGCTAATGGAGATCTAGACCTTGGGAGGATAAGTCAGAGACATTCAAATAAGGGGAGTTTCAGCATCATAAGATTCTGCTGCTAAGGAAGGGATGTTAGAGCAGAGAGACAGTCCACAGGTAACATGTAACCTTTGGAGTATTAGAGGAAACAGCATTGAAAGGCAAGGAGGATTGCTGGGTTTAGAGAAAAAAAAAAAAAGCACTTGCTTAATGTTTTCCCTCTTTTGTTTTTTATGACACTAGGACACACCCAGTTGCTCAAGTAAAAAACTTGAGAGACACCTTACACCGTTGGAACTTGTTAGAAATTCTGGTTCTTAGGCCTCATTCCATACCTGCTAAATCAGAAAATATGGGGCTCATGTGTCATTATATGTATTTTCACCAGTCATCCAAGTGATTCTGATGCATCTAAAGTTTGAGAACCATTTGTTTAGGCAATTAAAAATTCTTGTCTCCCTACGTCTTGTTTTGCAGTTTCATTGCATTCACCCCAGCCCCACAAAGCTACCATCTATTGACCATTTTGTAGCTATTGATCTTTTTGAAGAAAAATATGAGCAAGTCAATTCTCTGCTTAAAACCTTTCAATGGATTCCTAGTGTTCTTAACATAGTCTACAGAGCCCTTCACAATCTGAGGTCCTCACATGTCTCCATCCTCATCTGGAGCCACTCCTTCATGAGAACTTCTCCTATAAGGCTAAAGGGCTTCACATGCCCTCCAAAGGAAAGTATGATGCCTTGCCTCAGTACCTGTGCATGTTCTGCTCCTTCAGCGTAGAATATTCTATTGCCACCCCTTCACTTTAAAAGTTGGCCAAACCCTACTCATCTTAAGAATGCTGTAACATTACCTGTTTACCAATCCGAACAACTAGTTGTCTTCTATGCCTCCACTGATCCTTGCACCTACATCTGTTATAGGCACTTCTCATATTACTATAATTACTTAAATCTGTTACTCCTATTAATTTGTGATCCCTTGGAGAGCAGAAGTTGTATCTTTTTCATTCCTTATCAACAACATAGTTGTTTGACAAGCAAAGTATCTGGCACACAGGTTACCAAAAAAAAAAAAAAAGATTTTTGAGAGGTAACATGGTTTGGCTTTGTGTCCCCACCCAAATCTCATCTTGAATTGTACTCCCATAATTCCCACAGGACCCAGTAGGAGATAATTTGAATCATGGGGGCCATTTCCCCCATATTGTTCTCATGGTAGTGAATAAGTCTCACAAGATCTGATGGTTTTATCAGGAGTTTCTGCTTTTGCATCTTCCTATTTTTCTCTCTTTGCCCACTGCCATCCATGTAAGATGTAACTTGCTCCTACTTGCTTTCTGCCATGATTGTGAGGGTTCCCCAGCCACACGGAACTGTGTTCTTCGTTAAACCTCTTTCCTTTGTAAATTGCCCAACCTCGGGTATGTCTTGATCAGCAGAGTGAAAGTGGACTAATACAAGAGGGAACCCCAGAGGAGGGTGAGTGAAGAGCAAAGATAAACTTTGTTAAATCACAGATTTGCCTAAAACTAGTTTCACAAATGCCGATTCTTAAATATTCATTTGCCTTCTGTTTAATTAACTTTATTACTACTTTCAACTTAGTCCTAGGAAATTAAGGTAAATAAATAAGTTAATTTCTAAGAGAAAGCCAGAGAAGTCTGCTCTGACTTTTCATGTAGGAGGGGTGAAGGAATGGGTCTGTTTATCTTGAGAAGGGTAACTTATACTCTAAGTATACGTGATTTTTTTTTTTCATAAGAAAGTGTACTACTTAGAATAAAGACTCTTTAAATGGAAATGTTTTCTTTGGAAAAAATTAGAGTAAAATAAGGTAGTTATCAAAATATACTAGAAAAACGTATTTTGAAGAGCTTAACAGTCTTTTTTTCTAGCCTCAAAGCTACCAGAAATAGAAATTCCATTTGACCCAGCAATCCCATTACTGGGTACATGTCCAAAGGATTATAAATTGCTCTATTATAAAGACACATGCACAACAAATGTTCATTGCAGCACTGTTTACAATAGCAAAGACCTGGAACCAACCCAAATGCCCATCGATGATAGACTGGACAAGGAAAATGTGGCACATATACACCATGGAATACTATGCAGCCATAAAAA
>CAUYLZ010099030.1:0-11364 GCA_963573645.1 Pithecia hirsuta
ATTAAATAGGGAATCCTTTCCCCATTGCTTGTTTTTGTCAGGTTTGTCAAAGATCAGATGGTTGTAGATGTGTGGTGTTTTCTGAGATATTTCTGAGGTGTTATGTCAAATATCAGATGGTTGTAGATGTGTGGTGTTATCTCTGTTCTGTTCCATTGGTCTATATATCTGTTTTGGTACCAGTACCAGGATTACTGTAGCCTTGTAGTATAGTTTGAAGTCAGACACAGGGAGGGGAACATCACACACCAGGGTCTGTCAGACAAATACTTAATGCATGTGGGGCTTAAAATCTAGATGATGGGTTGATAGGTGCAGCTAAGCACCATGGCACATATATAGCTATGTAACAAACCTGCACATTCTGCACATGTATCCAAGAAGTTAAAGTAAAATTTAAAAAATTTATATAAATTAATTTAAAATTATATTTTACATAAATTCATTTACATATAAATGAATAATATCATATATACACCATACCTATTCATATTGTTTCTGATAGAAAATTAGGAAAATTAAAATGTTCATCCAGAGGAAATAGATTAAATATTGGTACATCTATATAATGAAGCACCATATAATAGTTTAAAAAATATATATAATGTACATGTAATGACATTTAAATATTTAAGAAGCAAATTCCAGAACAGAATGTGTAATTAGTTTACAGAAAAACAAAATCTGAAAACCTAATCACTGGACTGTGAATTTAGAAAGCAGGGAGGTAAAAGGGGAAAAAGACATCTCTGTTATAGAAAGAGGAAAGAGAGAAGTACACAGAAAGGGCTGATTTTGTTTTTCAGAAGGAAACTAAGGGAATGATTGGAGTGGCATGAGAGGGAAAATCATCTAACAAGCTGGAGGAGAAATGCAGAAACAAAGGATTATTCTTAGCAGGAGAAGGGGTAATTCTGCCAACATAATAAGAGGATCAAAAGACAAAAATATGAATGTGATTTAGTTAATAAGAATTGTGTTTATTCTCACTTAATGGTATTGAGGGTCATTTAATAATATCTTCAATTATTTGAAATTTTTATGTTGCTTTAAACTTTATGTTGTCTAAAGCCAGCATTCCTCAAAGAATCACTCAGACTCTGTGATCTTTCAGGAGGTCTGCTAGGTCAAACCTATTTCCATAATAATTCTGAGATGTTATTTCATTTATTACTCTCATGCTCTCACAGGTGAACAGTGGAGTTTTCCAGAGGCTACATGACATGTGATTTTGCAACAGATTGAATGCAGATATGACAATCCAGTTCTCTTCTATTAACTTACTTTTTTACACATTCAAAGAGATATGCAAAAATGTAAAATAACGTGGCTCTCCTCATCAAATTTTTTTCATTTTGGATGAAAAATGAAAAATACATCTTTATGAAGTTTCATAAAACTTTCATCTTTATGAAACTTTATAAAGATGTATTAACATGTGATGGGTATATTATTGCTTTTAAATGAATTAATATATTATTGACTTCTCAGTTTTAATTTCTAGTGGCAAATAAGGATTAATATAAACCACAAAAGCAAAAACTCTTCTGGCTTCTCAGTAGTTTTTAAGCAATGCGTCAGTGAACATCATCATGGCTTAATCTTTACACATACCTATGATTACTTCCGTAGAATAAATTCTTGGATATTAAATTCGTGTAATCACCTGTTAGTTTCCTCCTGCCTGTTGCACAGGCAAAACCAGTTCACTGAGACTGCAGTATTGCAGTAGAGAAAGAGTTTAATTAACTTGGAGCTAGCCAAATGAAAGCGCTGGAGATGTTAATCAAATCAGTCTCACCAAGAACTCAGAAGCTAGGATTTTTATGGATAATTTGGTGGGCAGGGGGATAGGGAATGGATGCTGCTGATTGGGTGGGAATGAAATCACAGGGGTGTGGAAAACGGTCCTTGTGTGCTGTGTCGTCTCTGAGTGAGAGCCACAGGACTGGTTGAGTCATGAGTCATGGGTCTAGGTGTGATCAGTCAGTTGCCAGAATGCAAAAGTCTGAAAAACATCTCAAAAAACCAATCTCACGTTCTGCAATAGTGATGCTATCTACAGGAGCAAGTGGGGAAGTCACAAATCTTGTAACCTCTGGCCACCTGACTCCTGAGCAGTAAGGGACTATAGAAACTATGCCTACATTTTTGTAGAATTCAGATCCCTCCCATAATCCTAATGCCATAAACTTTTATTAGTTTTACAAAGGCAGCTTTGGTCCCTGAGCAAGGCAAGAATCAGTTTTAGGGAAGGACTATTATGATCCTTGTTTAAAAATTAAACTACAAACTAAAATTTTCCCATGGTTAGCTTGGTCTATGCCCAGGAATGAGTAATGACAGCCAGCCTGTGAGACTAGAAGCAAGATGGAGTTTGTCATGCTAGACTTCTCTCAGTGTCATAATATTTGCAAAGGTGTTTTCATCGATGGGTCAAAAAGTATGCAAAGGTTTAAGGAGACAGGGCAACCAAATGTAATGTGGTATCATAGAGGCCAGGGGAAATCTTTGCCCTTTGCCCTTTGCCCTCTAAAGGTTTGCTGAAAATCAATTGATGAAAGGCAGATTAATAGGAGAAAAGACATAACAAATCAATTAATGTGGTGGAATCACAAAGTGGTTACCCCAATCTTCCAATGGGGTACAGTTTATATACCCTTTTTCCTAGAGGAGGGAGGCGATGGGGAATGTAGACAATTCTTTGAGGGGCAGTAAATGAGTATTAGGGAGAATGAATGGGCCAGGGAGACAGAAATTAACTTGTAAAGGATTTTCTTCGGAATTTTCTTTGAGCTCCAGAGGCAGATATTACCTTGTTAAAAAAAGTCTTTCCAGGTGTGGTTTCATTCTTGTCTTTTTTTCTGCAATAGATAGTGAGATTTTAGGAAGCAGACAGAAGACAATTGTGGGTATTTTGTTTTGTTTTGTTTTGTTTTGTTTTGTAAGATGCTTTTTTGATCAGATGAGCAGACTCCAGAGAGAGTCCCTTCCTGTCCTGGTAGGGGAAGTGGGTTGGGGAAACAAAACAAGGTTAGACAGAACTTTGTTGCTGAGGCCTTTCAGTTTTCAAAAGCACTCAGCATGCTCAAGCCCCATAGGCCAGGAAATCATGTTCCACACCTCTTTAGCATCCTGGATGGGATCTTGGAGCAGAAGAAAAGACATTAGGTGAGTTTTGCTCTGTTGCTTAGGCTGGAGTGTGATGGTGTAATCTGGACTCACTACAACCTCTGCCTCCCGAGTTCAAGCAATTCTCCTGCCTCAGCCACCCAAGTAGCTGGGATTGCCTCATTATTTTTTTTTCCTTTTTTTTTGTATTTTCAGTAGAGACAGGGTTTACCATGTTGGTCAGGTTGGTCTGAAACTCCTGACCTCAAGTGATTATTTTGCCTCAGCCTTCCAAAGTGTTGGGACTATAGGCATGAGCCACCATGCCTGACTTAGAATCTGGTTTAAACAGAGTTGATTCAAGTGCAAAGTTTGAAGCCAGGCTTCTTGGGAAGCACGGATTCCAAAGAATGGAAGTCAGTGTCTTAAAGTGTAGAAGCTATTACTTACATTCACAAAGTTTAGGGAAGTTTAGCAGAATTTCAGCATCTTTCTATGTTAGGCTTAATGTAGAGTTACAATGATCTGATTAGTTGAGGTGGTCTTTTTCTTTCAGGAAAGGCATGTCAAGCTGAAACAATGGAAAGGATCAGAATCCAGTTTTAAAGAGTTTATTAAAGTGAAAAGCTGGGAATGGCTATTTAAAAGAGACAGATTCCAGAGAAATGGGGTTAGTGCTCTGAAGTTATAAATTCTTGCTTATATAGGCAGAAAATAGAGTAGGAGTATATATAACTTTTTTAAAACATTTAATTAGTTATAGTTCATTTTCTTTTCCATATGGTTTGTTTCATTTCCTTTCCAATTTAAAAGAGTGTATTTAATATTCCATCTGAAGACAATGTGATAGCCATAAAGCCTTTTTGTGAGAAAGATAAAAGGAAGTTAATCTGTAATAAAGATCAACAGTGAAGAGGGGAGGGGTCTTCCCTGGTGCCCTTTAGTCACATAACATTTTAGAAAACAATGTAGGTGAGGAAGGCTAATCTATAATCAGAGCAAGAAAGGTTACAGATGCCTGTCATGTGACTCAGGCCCTATAACCTTGCATTTCTTTAAGGTTCAAAGTAATTTAGAGTTAAAACAGCTTAGATTTCCAGTTACCTATTTTCAGACCTCATTTAACATTTCACACTGAGAATCTAATAGGGGATCTTTTGCACCATCTGGTCTGAGTTGGGTATTGAACAATAAAGGAGGCTGTTAATCTATAACAAAGATCAGTAATTGTAAGTGGAGAAAGGTCTGATCACTGGTCTCTTCTAGTCATTTACAGAACAAGAACAATGAGGAAGGGAGTTAATCTATAATCTAAGAGGAAGAATTGCAAACATGCTTCATGACTCCATCTCCAGAGATTAATTAACTTTCACAGTGGGTACAGTCTCAACCAAACTTTTCAGACTACTGTCAGGTAAGCCACTTCACATTCAGAGCAGCATGAGGACATTCATAGGCCCTAGATGTTACCAGAAACCGTCGTTATCCAGACCCCAAGAGAGGTTCTTGGACTTTGTGCAAGGAAAAATTCAGGGTGAGTCTATAAAGTAAAAGCAAGTTTATTAAAAAGGTAAAGGAATAAAAAATGGCTACTGCATAGACAGAGCAGTGGCATGAGCTGCTCAACTGAGTATACTTATAGTTATTTCTTGATTATATGCTAAATAAGAGGGGGATTATTCATGAGTCTTCTGGGAAAAGGGGTGGGCAATTCCAAGAACTGAAGATTCCTCTCCCTTTTAGACCATATAAGTTAACTTCTCTAGGTTCCCATGGCATTTGTAAATTGTCATGGCATTCTTGGGAGTATCTCTTAGCATGCTAATACATTATAATTATATTATATTATATTATAATTAGCATATGATGAGCAGTGAAGATGACTAGAGGTCACTTTTGTAGCCATCTTGGTTTTGGCTGGCTTCTTTACCGCATCCTGTTTTATCAGCAGAGTTTTTATGACCTGTATCTTATGCCAACCTCCTGTCTCACTCTGACTAAGAATGCCTAACCTCCTGGGACATAGCCCAGTAAGTTTCAGCCTTATTTTACTTAGCACCTATTCAAAATGGAGTTGCTCTGGTTCAAACATCTCTGACACAGGCACTTATGCTTTTGTGGGCTCTTTCCTCTATAAAAAATATTAAAAATTTTATTTTACAATTGCATTATTATGACAACATTATGTAATCTAAACTGCATTTATTGTTATATATTCGTTTGTTTCTTCTAATTTTAAATAATTAAAGTTAAAACATTTTCTTGGGCCCAGGCTCCCAGTACTAGCTTCCATATTCCTACCTTAGAATGAATTCAGCTAGATTATCCAAAATGAGCTTAAAATTCTAAAACTGTTAACTCTTTCCTGGGGTTGAAATTAATTCAGAATTCTGAGTCCTTTTAACTTTGTTGGGAGGCCTATGTGAAATATATCTCATGTGTTTGCAATCAGGCTATGCCCAAAACACTAAAGAGTTAATTTTTCAAGAAATTTTTGTTTTGGCCCTTTGGTCTGGTGCACTAAGGGGCACCAGTGGAAACATAGGTGATGGTTACCCTGCCAGCCGTGGAGTGTCTCTTAGTATGATGAAGAGTGCATCAGTCCCAGTGGGAAGGAAGAAGTCAGAAGGTAAAAGCTAAGCAACATGTGCTTAGTGATGGGAAGAGACTTCAAACTAGCAGTGAAAAGTACTTGCAGCTATTTTGTCGATAGCTTCCCTCTTTGCCCAGGGTTGCTAAATATATCCAAAAGGAATCATCCAAAGATATGGAAGCTAGAGGCTTGGACCAGTTATCTAACCTAACAAACTCCAAGGTTTGGAGTCCTGGTGAGAAAAAGAACAGTTTTCAAGAATGGACAGGTTCTGGGTTATTATTATGAGAATTATAGTTTAAATGTTTCTAGATCATTAGTTGTTTCTGTTTTTTAACAATTTCTTCTGGTTTTGAAGATAATCTTCTCAAGTCTCTCTAAGGGTATTATTTATAAGTACTTTAAAATTATCTTCTGTTTAGTCCTTAATTTTCTTAGTTTTTTTTTTTAGATGTTGAATTTGGAGGTTCTTTATGTGGTTGGCATCCTTAAATAATGAGATTTTGGTGGGCAGAGTGTCTTGCACCAGATTTTATAAGCAGAGCCTGAGCAATATCCATTTAATATTTTAAGAGAAGAGGCATGCCCCATTTAAATTGAATGTACTTGTGGCAAAAAAGTAGATTTATATTGAAAAACACATTTTTAATGAAAACACAAGCCAATGCTTTAAAAAACTGCCCAGAAATAAAAACCATATAGGCTAAAATTGTATATTCCATATTTTTTATGTTAAAAAAGGAAACACTTTAAAATATTTCAATTATATTCATTAGTAATTAGATAAATGATTGTACCCAAATAGTGATGGGCTTGTCAAGTTAAAGGGAAGAAGGCTTGTGGCATTTTGCAGACTGCATTTTTGAATGGCTCAGCACAATCAACATTTTAGTTAGTAACTTGGATGAAACTATAAAAGGCAACTTTGTCAAATTTGTGGATGACAAACTGGAGAGATTCCAGATTTGGGAATAAAAAATATATTAAATGACTGGAACTAGGGATGAATTTTTTAAAAATAGAGATGAACGCAAATTGTTATATATAGGCCTAACAATCCAATTTACTTCTTTGAAAAGTGGAGAATTAAGGCAAAACAATACAGGCGTACAGACAAAGGATTTGTTAGTTGGAAGTTAAATATCAATTCAACAATGGCATGTGACTGCTATAAAATGGTCTTTTAGTATTTTATTTAAGTATAAGGGAGCAGATATCCCAACTGTGCTGCAAAGACCTGAGTAGGAGCATTGTGTTTAGTTGTGGCTACCATACTTTGAGAGGAATGTAGACCATGCCTTTTAAATAACCACTGAAGAAAGTTGGAATTATTCTGAAACTAAATAAATAAATAAATATCACCAGAAATAAAAGAGCTCCTTGGAAATATATAAGATATTGTCTAGAAGAGGGATTAAATTAAATAGGATTAAAACCCTATAAGATATTCCAAGGTTTGGAATCAGGACAAGTAGATATATACTACAGGGAAATCTATTTTTAAATCAGTGTATGAAAGTATACAGATAGTACTGTCTGGAGATGTAATAAATTGCCTGACAAGGTAATAAGCTCCCCCTTAATCAGTGGAAGTATTTACTTGTGAGATAAATGTTTGTTAACATCTTTCTTGTAGAGGATTTTGAAGCATCAGATGCACATTTGTTCCTTCCAACCCATTCATTAATTATATGACATTGAATTTTCAACAAGAAAGAAAGAGGTAACAAAATAGAGGTCATGTAGAATAAATTCCTTGAAAAGGATGAAAAGGGATAGATAGATTAAGTAAAGAAATTTTGTTTTCAGGCTGGGCGCAGTGGCTTACGCCTATAATACCAGCACTTTGGGAGGCCTAGATGGGTGGATCACAAAGTCAGGAGTTCAAGACCAGCCTGGCAAATATGGTGAAACCCTGTCTCTAATAAAAAGTACAAAAATTAGCTGGGCGTGGTGGTACGTGTCTGTAGTCCCAGCTATTTGGGAGGCTGAGGCAGGAGAATTGCTGGAACCCAGGAGGCAGAGGTTGCAGTGAGCTGAGATCGTACCACTGCACTCCAGCCCGAATAACAGAGCGAGACTCTGTCTCAAAAAATAAATTTTGTCTTTAAAGGAAATCTGGGTGCTTGAAAAGAAATGATCCAGTGGAGAGAGAGAAAAAGCAAGAGGTAGTCTTGGAACTAGGCTGTGTGGGAGATGAGAGGTACAGTTTTGAAGAAACACATTAATGAAACTAATGTTTGTGAGAATGGCTAATCATGAGCATGTACTGATTTTCTTTTTCTCCCATTTGGCCATATTTTTTTCTTCATAAACTGAGTATTTGAAGGGGCTGAGGGTAGGCAGATTAATGGTAGCGAGAAATAAAAAACAGCCCCCACTGCTTGACACAACTATGGTGACATCCCAATCTTTCATAGTTATGCAAATTTCTTTAGCATAACTTTCAGCACAATTTAGTCTTGCTTCTCGTATTGATTCTCTTATACCAATCAGCTCAGCTCTACTGCTGACATAATTCAAGCTTTGTTTCCTTCTGAAGTTCTTCCCTAAAGAACTGAGTTGTAGATTCTAGTCTAATGATCTGATTTTCATGTTTAAGTGAAGCTATCTTTCCAAAATTCAAAGCATGATTAAAATTGTTTTGAGAATTCAAATTGGATGCAAAACAAAAGTAAAATTTTGTAATCAAACATCAGCTCAGAAACTGTATATTCTGAAGGCGTGTGGCAATCAGACTTCAGGAAAACACATCTGTGAACCTAGAGAGAAATTATTTTATGCACAAACCCGTAGTGTTTCTTAAAGGGTCTTGAACTTTACCATGAGTAAAAATCGCTTGGAGATTTTATTAAAACAGATTCCTAGACCTCATCCCCCAAGACTGATTCAATGAGTCTGAGATAGGAGCCATGAAGTTTCATTTCTAACATGCTGCAGGTGATGCTAAATGTAGCTAGTCTGTGGACTATACTTCTGGGTAGCACGGCCTTAAAATGAACTGCAAGAAATCACATCTTCAGCATTATTTAATACTAGCTAGTTAAAAAATAAATTACTAGTCTCCTTCCTGGAGTGACTGCATTTTAATCTGTCATTTTCTCACTACTTCTATGATTGCTGGCACATTCATGTCCTACCTATATTATAATTTACTTAGTAGTACTTAAATTGTATTTTTATTTAAATATTATGAAATAAAACTTCAGTATAAACAGAAAACTATTGTCCTATGTAGAAGTATAATTTTCAAATAGAATGTACTTAAAAAGCCATAAAATTCTTGCTAAATATTGTTTCTGAAGTTCTGAGTCTAAAGCCTATTATCATTTTGTTAACAAGAGGGGTAAGAAGATGTTAGCACATAAATTGAGATATTCTCCTTTATTTAATTATAAGGCTCAAAAAAGAACTGAGAAGAATGTCCTTTGCTATGTGACGCAAATGCCCTTTAGTGCTGAGCCTACATATGACCTAAAATAATTCCTCTTACTACTAGCTGTGCTTGCACTATATTTTGGGAAATGTGATTTAAAGGAAACATCTCCCCTTCTCTATTTTTCATTCCATTACACTATTCATTCAAGTTATTCAGAAAGTTCCTACTCTATGCCAGACCCTATTGCATACTAAGTAGTCATATTCATACTCTGTCTCATCTTCCCCTAAATAGCAGTTACTAAATACGGGTTATAATGAAAACCTATTGCTGAGATTTTAACAGTCACATGAAGAGATGATGAGAGCTCATTGCAGATTCATCTTGATCCCTGACAACATCTTCTTAACAATGTTATTATTTATGCAGAAAAAGTTTGCAGAGCTGTGATGATGGATGACTACACATGTGTCTTCCATACAGTCAATTTTGGGGGAAAGTGGCTGTAAGCACATAGCCATAAAACACATAGACTATGAGTTTTTTTTTTTAAATTATACTTTAAGTTCTGGGGTACATGTGCAGATCTTGCAGGAGTGTTACACAGGTATACACATGCCATGGTGGTTTGCTGCCTCCATCCCCCTTTCACCTACATTAGGTATTCTTCCTAATGTTATCCCTCCCCAACCTCCCCATCCCCAGCTATTTCTCCCCTAGCGCCCCTGCAACAGACCCCAGTGTGTGATGTTCCCCTCCCTTTGTCCGTATTCTCATTGTTCAACACCCACTTATGAGTGAGAACATGTGGTGTTTGGTTTTCTGTTCTTGTGTGTTCTTGTGTCAGTTTGCTGAGAATGATGGTTTCCAGATTCATCCATGTCCCTGCAAAGGACACAAACTCATTCTTTTTTATGGCTGCATAGTATTCCATGGTGTATGCTTTATCCAGTCTATCCTTGATGGGCATTTGGGTTAGTTCCAAGTCTTTGCTATTATAAACAGTGCCACAGTGAACATATGTGTGCGTGTGTCTTTATAATAGAACAACTTATAATCCTTTGGATATACCCAGTAATGGGATTGCTGGGTCAAATGGTATTTCTATTTCTAGATCCTTGAGGAGTCACCACAGTCTTCTACAATGGTTGAACTAATTTATACTCCCACCAACAGTGTAATAGCATTCCTATTTCTCCACATCCTCTCCAGCATCTGTTGTCTCCAGATTTTTTAATGATCGCCATTCTAACTGGTGTGAGGTGGTATCTCAATGTGGTTTCGATTTGCGTTTCTCTAATAATCAGTGATGATGAGCATTTTTTCATGTTTCTTGGCCGCATAAATGTCTTCTTTTGAAAAGTGCCTGTTCATACCCTTTGCCCACTTCTTGATGGGGTGGTTTTTTTTCTTGTAAATTTGTTTTAGTTCCTTGTAGATTCTGGATATTAGCCCTTTGTCAGATGGGTAGATTGAAAAATTTTTTTCCCATTCTGTTGGTTGCCAGTTCATTCTAATGATTGTTTCTTTTGCTGTGCTGTAGCTCTTAAGTTTAATTAGATCCCATTTGTCTATTTTGGCTTTTGTTGCCATTGCTTTTGGTGTTTTAGTCGTAAAGTCCTTGCCTATGCCTATGTCCTGAATGGTATTGCCTAGGTTTTCTTCTAGAGTTTTTATGGTGTTCGGTTTTATGTTTAAATCTTTAATCTATCTGGAGTTCATTTTTGTATAAGGTGTAAGGAATGGGTCCAGTTTCAGCTTTCTGCACATGGTTAACCAGTTTTCCCAACACCATATATTAAACAGGAAATCCTTTCCCCATTGCTTTTGTCAGGTTTGTCAAAGATCAGATGGTTGTTTAAGTGTGTGGCGTTACTTGCGAGGCCTCTGTTCTGTTCCATTGGTCTATATCTCTGTTTTGGTACCAGTACCATGCTGTTTTGATTACTGTAGCCTTATAGTGTAGTTTGAAGTCAGGTAGCGTGATGCTTCCAGCTTTGTTCTTGTTGCTTAGGATTGTCTTGGCTATATGGGCTCTTTTTTGGTTCCATATGAAGTTTAAGGTGGTTTTTTCCAGTTCTGTGATGACAGTCAATGGTAGCTTGATGGAGATAGCATTGAATCTATAAATTACCTTGGACAGTATGGCCATTTTCATGATATTGAGTCTTCCTAACTTTGAGCATCGAATGTTTTTCCATCTGTTCGTGTCCTATCTTATTTCCTTGAGCAGCGGTTTGTAGGACTATGAGTTTTTAGATCTTCCCAGTGAATAAAAAAG